>JBAMYA010046381.1:0-11052 GCA_037176975.1 Arrhamphus sclerolepis | reverse complement strand
ATGGTGCTGATGTCCGGCTCGGATCGGCTTGGCTGCATGGAAACGGATTACAGTTGAGTCATCTGTCAGTGCAACAAACCAACAAGCAGAATCAAAATCTTGTCTACGTTGTTGTAACCAGCGCTTCTCACCAATCATAGCAGAGTGTCCTCTTTTAGAGATGCTCTTGAGTCGGACCACTTCTTTGATGTGGTCCACCTCTTTTTGGTAGCTTTTGCGGTCCCTCACAGCTGACTCCTTGGCTTTCTTCAGGGCCGTTTCCAGAGCTTTCACTCGCTCTGCCGTAGCCCGCAGACGTCTCTCCAGCTTGGGCAGTTCACACCGAAGGTCAGCATTATCTCGAACCAGCTGAAAATATAGATGTTTCATTGTCTGACTTGGAATGTTTTGATCGTCTTTCTCTGCCCTTTCAGATTCGAGTCATCAAACAGTGTTGTGTCCAATACCAGAAAGAAGTTGTGTTTATCAACACAAAACACAGATCTTACGATGTGACAGAATTACAAAGTGTCTGTGCCTTATTTGTTCTATGTACTCGCCAAGGTGGTTAGCAGGTTGATCAAACTGATCCCCCACAACACAAAATATTCCCTATTTTGAGAGTGGAGGAACTTGTTTCCAATTCTGCTGCAGATTGATCACATACTCAAATTATGTACTACATTTAGGTTAAAAAAAAGTACTTACTAGTAAAATATGAAGCTGTGGAAACACCTAAAGATTAATAACAATAACAACAAGCTGGGAACATTATAAACTATATGTGAGCAGAGACTGACAGGTGAGCAGTACTGGAGCAGGTGTGTGGAGCTCGATGAGAAGGTGCGATGACCGACCTGTTTGTGGACTTTGCCAAGTTGCTCCAGGTTATTTTCTAAGAAGATAATCCTCTGTCTTTGAGCCACACTGCCACCTGCCTCGTCGCTATCATTCTCCGAACTCTGTTGACAGAAAATCAAACTTCAACAGCAGTCAGCTTGTCCTCCCGAGCCTGGAGGTGCACAGGAACTGTTTTTGGAGCGGCACATATAATTTATGTTAGTGTGGTATCTTATTGTGAGCTCTGATTATTTTGTAAATGCATATAACTTTGTTGTTTGCTATTTTTGTTGTTTATAGTTTTGAAATTTACCATTTATATTTGTATTTCAGCTTATACAAATTCATCATTAATCATGTTCATGGTTTTCATGATAAAAAATTTTAATAAAATAAAAATTTCCTACTTGGCTTTTATGTTTTTGGTGCAATTTTAGGACACGTGCGTTAATAAAGTTTGTCAAAGGGAAAAAAACAAAAAGCTGTACCGTATGAAAAGGATTATGCCAAAGATTGTAACATAAACCATTTTTAACCATTTTAACCATTTTTAGTAGTCAGAAATGGCCTATTATAACCTAGCCCCGAGAGGGTAAAACTATTTCCTGTATTTTTAACTGTGAGCCAGTTCATGCTTTCACTCTTCATGAACTTCGTTGCTCCTAAACAGAGAATGATTCACATATATGACCAATCGACTACACCAATGATTCCCAACTGGTGGGTCGGGTCCATTTCCAATGGGTCGCCGGACCAATTAAAAAAAAAGTTCAGAAAAATGACCGCGCATTAATTTTGAAGGGCCCAGAAAGCCGGCTATCACACTCTTAAACAGTAGGTGGCAATAATGCCCTGTAATTCTAATAAACTCTCGCCATTTATAGAAGAAAAGCTACGGTTTGTTTTCATGTGCAAGTGTTGCGTTGCCCAGCAACGAGGAGAGTCAGCTGGTGGAGCTGTCACGTGACCGCGCGCTGTAAACAAAATTCATGGAGGTAAGCGTCTCCCCGTTCTGGTGCAGCGCTGCGAAGACCTGCAAAGATCCTCCTACCCTTAAATAACCCACGTATTTATGCGAGTGTGGCTCTGGTTCAGCTGAAGACCAAAAGCAGAAACAGACTGGACATTGAGTTTGACCTCAGAGTTGTCTTGTCAACTATAATGCCGGACTTTGACACTCTTATCAGGAGCAAAAGACATGCCCAGTTCTCCCACTAATTCTACCAAACTGGTGGAGGTTCAGTGTCGTTAGGTATTGACCTACTTACTAGGCAGTTCATTACAAGTTAAATGAACACAGTTATTTTTTTTTATACTTGAATTGAATTTGTAGCCTACAATTGAATGTCACCTTGATTAATATATTTTGAGTTTGTGGATTAAAAACTGCCTCACTTTTATTTCCTGTTTGTGCATGAAGCACTGTTGAAATTTAAAAATGTTACTGAAGTTACATTAAGTTTCTATGTTATATACATTGTTGTGTCCCCAAGATGCACGTTTTGGTTTTTAATTCAAATGCAGCCTCCCGAGTGTTAAAGGGAATATTTTCGTCTCTACCATTGCACTCTTTTGTTTGCTTTTGTTTATCTTTAAAATTTAATTTTGTGTCTATTAGGACACTGATATTTTGTAATATGTCAGGTTCAAACTGCAACGTGTTTTTCATTAAATAAACTTGAGGTGTTAAAAATCTTCCTTGATTTGGATTGTGGCTCGTCTGTAAGGAGTGATGATGGGTCCAGAACCCAGACCAGTTGGGAACCACTGCACTAAACTATCCACTAAAAGTTGAAGTTATGTGACTTTTGCAGATATTTTCCTTTTCATAGCAGTCTGGAAGTACCACTGCTAATGGTTTATCAATACACTCGGCTGAAAAAGTTATTGTTGTTGATAATAATAATAATAATGATAACAATAATAATAATGCAATTAATAGTTCAGGTTCATGTCTCCTGGAGTGCTTCTTGTGGAAAGTTAATTTGGAGCTTCAGTTAAAGATGTCTACATCAAGATAAAAATGATCAAACCTCATCATCACAGAAGCCTAATTGGACAGAGTTCTAGTCATTTTCCATCTCTGTCTACTGATTGTCTGATCGGTGTTAGATGTAGGGTTTTCCATCAGTTTTTGGTGAGTCTGGCTTGTCTCTGTATCACGTTCTGATCTCATTCTGACTCCTCTCCATCTCTGGTTTAGAAGTTGGTCAGCCTGACTCGTCTCCACCTCACATTCAAATCTCAGACTGATTCATCTCCATCTCCTGCTCAGATCTCAGTCTGATTCATCTCACTTTCAGATTTCCATCTGACACATCTCTGTCTTACACTCTTAATTCGACAGTTAATGTCCTGGATGAATAATTTCCGGAGGTTGCTCAGTGTCTGCAGCTCTTTGGCCTGTTGGAGAAAAACGCAGACGAAAGCAGATGTCAAATGTGTTGTGCTGATTGTTTCCATGTGTGTGGCTGTGAAAGCATGATGCTTACCACCGTCTCCTCCAAACCCTTTAGGTCCTCTCTGGCTTGTTCTTTCCTCTCATTCAGGAACCTGAATGACAATGATGAAGAGGGTCAGAGTTCACCAAGTTCAGCCATAAAGAGGAGCTGATGGGGAGGTGATGGTGAGCACCAATCTCTGCATCACATTATCAAAGATTTGAATCAAGGCAACTGGACTTTTTCTTCATGAAGTGAGAAAAAGCAATGAAGTAATTTCCCTGAAACATTCAAAACAAGTACTATATATTTCTTTTTTCAATTGAGCAATATCTATAAATTCAGAACAATGGTGGTAGTTTGTGTCATTGCAATTAGATTACAGCCTATTTAAAAAGAAAAAAAAAATGACAACCTATTTACATGTTGAAACCACCACCCTCTCCAGCTGACTGTGACAGCTCTGCTGTCGAACAGAAAGATGCCACATGTCATCACCCTGTACAATCACTGCAATTACTGATCATAATCACGCTGCTCACTTTTGTCTTTGCACATTACTTTTTCAATTTCTACCGCACACTTATCTTTAATGTATAGAATGTAAATATGTACAGATATTTTTAGGTAGTTCTTTTTCTATTTTATTTATTTAATATGTATAGATACTTTCAGGTTTGCTGACTGTTTACTGTATGTTATACCGCTGGTACCCCGAAATTTCCCAACTCTGTGATCAATAAAGTACATCTAATCTAATCTAATATCTAACTATAGAGACCAATGCTGTACCACACTGTAAATACGTTTAATTTTGCTGGAAAGTTGGCAGTTTTAACTTGACCACCTAGTGGTCAAAAGAGGAACTGCAACAAAACATCCTGAAATGATGAGATCAGAAGTGGGATGTTTTGGTCTGGTTTCAACCAGAAGGAGTTGGCTTGTCTGCAGGTCATTCAGAATTCTGCTGTTGGACCACTATGTAGCCCAGTGGTCAAAGTGGGCGGTCCATGTGCGAGACTGCAGTCCTCATTCAGCATTTGAGAGTTTAGTTTCCAGCTCGTGACCCTTTGCTGCATGTCTTTCCATTTTCCTGTCACTACCCACTTTCAATAAAGGCCACTAGAGCCAAGAAAAATCTTTAAAATTTCTGCTGTGAGGGTTCTGACCTGCGCAAACACGGGAATTCACATAATCTTTGTCTTAAAGTCTTTTCACTGGCTTTCAGTTATTTATCAAATGAACTTTAAAATTCTGGTCCTGACTTTCAGAGCTATCCATGGGCAGGCCCCTCGTTATATTGCAGATTTTATCCTCCCTATAACCCCTCTAACAGCCTGTAATCAAATAAGAAAACCATTAACTGTTCCTTGCACTCGCTTCAGGACTGGAAAAAGACAGATCTTTCCACCCTAGAATCTGGGCAAACTCCCTCTCTCCTTATGTTTACTGGACACCCCCCAAACCCTGCCAAAAGTTAGCTTTTATAGTTATAACCTTTCCTACGCCCCAGGCGTGGCAGATTCTCTGATGACTTAATATCCTTCCAGGAGAAATCTTACTTGACAGGAAGCCAAAGGTGCAACTTTTTTTTGTACCAACAAACAAGACTCTCCAGGGTGTTTACCTCAACAATAAACTGGACTAATCCCACACACTGATGCGCTGAACAAGAAGGGCCAAAGTCGCCTCTGAGGAGACTGAGTGTGCATGCCTCTGCTGGGACTTTTTTATGATTCTGTGGTAGCCTCAGCTGTCATCTGCTAGGGAGCGGGCAGCTCCGACCGCAGCTCTGTCCAGAACTGCCTGCCAGTTTCTGTTTGGAGGTGGGCGAGAGGAGGATGATAGCCAAGCTGACGTCCATTATGGACGATCCCTCTCGCCTGCTGCACTGGACAGTGGAGGCTCTGAGCAGCTCCTTCAGCAGCAGACTGATACAACCTCAGAGTAGGAAGCTGCTGTTTGACTGCACAAGTCTACAGGTTAGTTGCAGTTTGGTAATTTTTCTTTTCTCTTTTCACTCCACTGAGGCCTGTGCAATAGCTCACATGCATAACCCCACACCTCCAGTTCTTATGTTATTATGTATATAGCCTGTAGTTTTTATTCGGTATATTATATTTGTTTTTTACTATTATCATTGCTAAATTAACTATTTCATTTGTACTTAATTTATTTTTGGACCTCAAATTGTCTTGTGAGCTGCTTCAAAAAGTGAATTTCCCTGCTGTGGGAATGTTTGCTCTCATCTCAAGTGATATGACTCTTTTATCTCATATATCACAGCGGTCTTGTCCTCTGCCATTATTCACTGTCCAATAAATAATGGGATACTAAAAAAAATATGTCATTCATTTGAGGTTGTGTTTTTCTGATACTATGATTCTATGATCAGATGTTTTGTTTTTATAGTTTTTGCACAAATAAGATTAGAAGAGGAGCTACTAACATTTTCACATGACTACATGTGTTGATAGTCACGACTGACTGAATGGTCAGAAGGTGATGATGTGGAGGTAATTGTCCACAGATAATCAACCACTGAAACTGCAGATGATTCCAAACACCATTCCTGTTCGTTCACCACCAACTCGAGCATGACACACACACACACTCACGTGCACAGCATTGATAAAAGTACACTACATTGTGGGTCTACAGTGACCACAGAGTGACAAACTTACTGCAGTTTCTGGAGTTTCTGCCCTTTGTTGTAATCGTCAGCTCTCAGCTTGTCCAAGTCAGACAGAAGTTTCCGGTTCTCCAACGCAAGAGCCTGGTTTACACTGAAGAACACGACACTTCCTTGTTAAAAAGCTGAAAGACCAACAACGTCTTCCATACTGATCAATACTCAACAGTCCTACTCTTTGAGCTGGTCGAAGTCTCTCTGCTTGTGTTCAATCTCATCTCTGAGTCTGCTCAGTTGCTTATGATGTACTTCTCTGTGGTTTTCCATCTGTTCCTCCAGCGTTCTCTACAAAAACGAAAATAAATTTTAAAAAACACTGACGTTGTCCTGTTTTTGGTTTCTAAACCTCACAACCTACAGGTCAAACCAGAGTTTCAGAGCTTCTCCTGCCTCCTTACTTCTTGGTCCTTGGCTAATGATATCCAGGATAAAAAACTTATCCTGTACGTAGTTTGGACTGGGACACGGCTAATGGGTCACTTGTTAGGACTAAGGTTTAAACAGGGTTTAAATGAAGCTTTAAACCACGTTTAAATCAGGTTTAGAAATAAATGTGATTGTTCTGTTTTTGTTTTTTTTTTCTTTTTTTTAAACATTTATAGGTTTATGAAATTCAGTTGTCTGTGTATCAGCTCGTTTATAACAACGAGCAGCTATTTCAAACTACCACTGTCAGACATGGAACCATTCCAGTGATGTCACTCTTAGCAAAAACGAAGACAGTTGCTTCCTAAAGTAAAAGTGTGCTAATTCATGTCCACTGGCCAAATACCATAAGCTGGGACAAACATAAATAAATAAACGATCAATGCAAAGCACCTCGTGGATGCTTTCTCCATATAAATCAGCTGCTCTCAGCCATCACATGCAGTTCTTGCCTGTCAGTTCTCTGAGTGGAGCCAGGCACCAGATGTGTGAGAGCATGACTACATTACATGTCATATTCCATATTTGGGTAGCTAGCTGCATGCTGGTTGCCGCCCTAGGAAAGTGTTTTGGGCATGTCCAACCAGGAACAGGCTCCTTGGCACAGCCAGGACAGGCTGAAGGTATATTTTTCTTGGCTGGTCTGGGAATACCTCTGTATTCCGCTGGAAGGGTAAGATGATGTGGCTGAGCAGAGCGAGGTCTGGCCCTTTCTTGTTAGGCTGCTCTTCTTGTGACCCAAACTAACTAAACTGTTAAGTTTAGGTGCAGGGTGAAGTCAGATGCTTAAAATGTAGAACACTGAGTATTAAAAACAACAAAAAATGTCAGCCTGGTGACGGTGTTTACCTTCATGTCAACAGCGTCCTTCAGTTGACTCATGTGTTCTTTCTCTTTGTCCATCACCATTACTTCATGCATCTGACCTGAACACACATATAATTGGTTTTAGTGGACGACCAGGACTGTCAACAATTCCGTGGTCAGATGTCAGACCTTGGGCCCGGAGCTTGGTGAGCTCTTCCACCAGAGCATCCTGACTCTCCTCCAGTTGCCTCTTCTTCTGCTCCATCTTTTGCAGGTCATCAGTCAGAGATGCCAGCTTTGCCTGGAGCTGGGCAAAAAGAAAACAAAACAGAAAACAAGTGCATTAATAACTATAAATTACATTAGTGGTCACAAACAATACCAAACAATACCAATGCCAAAGGAACAAGGCTATAGGTCCAGATTGTGTAGAGTCTAGAAGCCCACTGTAGACCAGCTACTGGGGATACTACAGCACTTCCTCAAACTTAGCATGAAGGTTTCTGTGCTGTGGAAGACATCCTGTCCAAGGATCTACATCCAGCTTCCTGAACTGTCACCTTGGTAGAAGTACTACATGTAATTCCTTAAATGACCTCACACATAAAATTGTCTGCTTCTAAGCTAATGTAACCTAGTCTACCAAGTTGACAAGGCCCAAAAGTACATAAAAATAAAGTTAAACCAGGCTCACCTTCCTCTCCAATATGTGCAAAAAATGCTGTTATTCTAATGACCACTAGGAGCTAGTTCTAAAAGTGAGTTCATCTATACTGATCTCCATGTTAAAAGATCTAACTTTAGAGCGGAAGTTACTTACACCCTGGTACAAAAAAACTGTTTTGGTAGCCACAATGTATGGTGTTTCAGGTAAAATTATAATAAAACAAAAAATGTATTCATAAGTATGGTAGTTATTTTTACAAATGACAACTCGATGGTGCCAAATGCTGAACTGCCACCACTTTAGCTACTTGACTTTGGGCATATTTAGTGAACTTGACATGCAAACTGTCAGAGGTAAGAGAGAATAATGATTCTTATTTTTATTATTATAGTTTATTGTGATGTTAATTGCACTACATTACACTGAGCAGCCGCATTTATCTAAAGCAACTTACAACAAAGAAATACAATCAAGCCACATTAACAAAATAAATTGTATGTGCTGTTAAATCAGCATTCAGCTGAGTGCAGCATACACATCAGTGCAGCTAGGACACAATTCAAGTGTAGACCAAGTTAAAGAGAAAACGCAGATTTGGAGAGAAAATATTCCTGGAAGAGGAGAGTTTTCAAGAGCTTCCTAAAAGTAGAGAGGGACAACTCTGCATTTGTAGCTACTGGTAGCTTGTTCCACCATTGAGCAACTATGTGGGAGAACAGTCTCAGTTGAAATCACTTTATACGAAGAGAGGGCAAGGCCAGTTGGTGTTCAAGTGATGAGTGAAAAGCATGAGACAGGGTGTAATCATGAACAACTGAGGTAATATAGGCACCCAGAAAGTAACTTTTGGGCAAGTGTCAGCAACTTATGTTTTATTCAGGAAGCCTCTGATAGCCAGTGTAGCTCAATAAATAAAGTTGTGGCATGGGCCCTTCCGGGTTGATTAAAGACCAGAAACACCAGCACATTCTGGATATTTTGTAGTCTCATTGCCTAAACTGGAAGGTAGCTAGAAAGACATTGCAGCGATTGAGGAGGATATCAGCACAGCCTGTACCAGGAGTTGTGTTGCAAGTTTACTCAGGTATAAACTTATTTTCTGTATATTGTAGAGTGCAAAGCGGCACGTTTAAGAGATAGAAGCACATGGACAGAGAGTGATAACTAGTCATCCATCACGACACTCAAGTTCTTAGTGTCCTTGGTAGGAGTGACAGTAGTAGAGGCAATATTTATGCTTATATTGTGGTTGATTGAATGGTGGGCTGGCCAGGACTTCTGTCTTTGACAGGTGGTATTCTTTCATCCAGACAGACAGGTCAGAGAGACAAGCTGAAGCATGTGCAGAGATTTTGAGGTCATCTGGTGGGAATGACAGGTAGAGTTGTGTATCATCTGCATAGCAGCGATATGAGAAGCTCTGTGATTGAATAACATGGGGGAGGTGGAGAGAGGTGGTGTTATAGCAAAGAGAAGAGGTCCATCATGCCTTGATGCACCCCTGTGGAAAGGCAATGAAATTAAGACATTTTTCATTGCCATGACACTACAAAAGAAGACTCAGATGGGATCAGAACCCACTGAGTCTGAAATGCTCATGTTTAAGAATGTTGTTGGAGCTGTAAGTGCTTACTGAGTTATAAAAAAAAAGGTTAAGTAATAGTCCTACGACAGTTATTAACACCAAAAGAATGTATTAAAATTAATAAATAAAAAACAGGGCACCACCTGATAATCAGGAAATAATGACTAAATGCTACAATCAGTCTCAAATTGGCTGCTGCTCTGTGCTTGCCAGCCTGTGACCAGGTGTGGAGGCGCCTCTGAAGAAGACTGAAGTGACAGTCGAAACATGTCAGGTAACGTTACATCATCAAACCACCGATTTGTCTGATAAAAAGAAAAATATTTCTACCGTTAAACAAAAGTAGACAAAATGAACCCAATCAATCTACTAAACTAGTTCAACTACATATATAACTATTTATGTATATATATATCGGGATTAAGACATTGTCCTTTTTTTTTGTCCTTGAGCTCTGTATGTTAGCCTCTTTCTGGATGCCAGGGGCATTAGAACTTTAGCAGGCCACTCCTGTTACAGCTGCAGCCAGACAGGAGATGTGGTTGCTGGTTTCTTCAGACACGGTGCTGAGGTATGCAGACCCTTGGCTGATAACTCGCTACTCTACTTTTGGAACCGGGAAAGAGATTATGCCAGAATCACCGCATCGTCACAGTTTCACAGAAGGCTGAGGGTTTGGTCACTGTAGGCCATGTTTTATAGATCAGATCAGCTCACGGGAGGCAGAGACAGATGTGATCTTCACAGGTCACAGAAGGCAGAAATAAAAAGTGAAAAAAAGGGTACTGCAGTATTTGTACCCCTGCTAGTTTCAGGGTGTTAAAAGTCAATGAGAGGGACTTCTGGGTAGGCAGTATGTGAGATGGAAGCCTAATTAAGAACTCTCTCCAAAATTACAAATTTATCCCCACAAGTCGAAATACAGTTTTGAAAGATAAGTGGGATGAATGGAGGATATGAAAAAAGGAAGACAACAAACACGAAGACTCCGAAATAAAGCAGAAACCGATTCAGAAATGGAAGAAGACACCATTCGAGAGGAAATGCTAACGGCTATCGCATAGCAAAACAGGCTGGCTAGTACGTCAAAAGAAATACGAGAACTGAAACAAGAAACAAAAAGCAACTTTGCAACACTCAAAGATGAAGTTAAGACGGATTGCAAACAAGGATAAGTCTAAAAAAGAAAGAGCTTAGATAATTTACTTGCAAGAAATCTCTCTGATCAAGAACATGAAAAATTAAAAACTATGGGATTTAGAAATACATTCTCTCGTTCATTTAAAGGAAGCAGTAAAAGGGGGGTCGCAAACTTAATCTCTAATAAAAATCAAATTTGAATGTATAAAAGAAGTAACGGATAAAGAAGGCAGATATATTATGATTAAAGGGAAGTTGGAGGAAGAGCTGGTTACATTAATTTATAGATATGCACCCCCACCAGAGTCAGATAAATCTTTCCATAAATCTGTATTTGATATCATTACTCAGGAAACAGATGGGATATTGATTTGTGGAGGTGATTTGAATATCCTGTTGAACCCTGCTTTGGACTCTACCAGTAAAACAAAGGGTAGTAAAACCAATATAACCCGCTACATGAATACAGCTTTGA
>JBAMYA010046380.1:0-11053 GCA_037176975.1 Arrhamphus sclerolepis | reverse complement strand
TCTATTTTTTTTTTAATTCTATTTTTTTTTAAATTGTTTTATCTGTTCTATGTCTTTTTAAGAATCTATCTTTGTGTTTTTATTCTTTTATTTTGTTTTTAATTATTATTATTGGATTATAGGATTAGATTGAATAAAAAAAAAACAGAATTAAAAAAAAAATAGAAAATTAAACCAAAAGTGTGATAAAATGTAAAAAATAATAATTAATAAGACTGTTGCCTAAATAAATAAAATGTATAATAAAGATAATATCATAAAACATTTAATTCATTTCATTTAAATTTTATTCATATAGCACCTTTCAAACACAAGTGCAACTCAAATTGCTTTATAGAATATGAACAGAACACAAAATCAACAGATGCCAAATAAAGTAAACACAAGTTAAAAACAATGATAAAATAGATACACACATAGGAATACATTATAAATAAATAAGTGTAGTTAATCTAGTAAAAGGTCCTAAATTTAAGTTCACTTAAAAGTCATGATAGAGTCAGGATTTTGACCTGAGGCTGGTTCCAGTTCTGTAGCTGGTTCCAGACTACTATTGAATTATTGAATTGAGGAGCAGGAAATGATGCATTGTCCACACTTTTATATCTCTGAGGCCTGTAGCCTCAGAAACGTAATAGTGTGATGGGGCTTTATGGATAAATAGAGCTGGGTGTCGTCAGCATTACGGTGTGGTCAGTGGTGTCACATAGCTGAAACTGCTTTAATCAAAGTTAGAAATGACCCTCTCATTGCTTCTGATGGTGGTCCTCTGTCAATGCTGGTTCTGATGGGCTCAACAGTACCTGCACTGAACAGCACAGAGCCAGTTTCTGTACCAGAGGATCTAGTTGCTTCCAGAGACAGAAGCTGATGAGCTAGAAACAGTCCAGCCAATGTTCTCTGGTTGCCATGGTGACTAAACCTCCACTGGATGAACCTCATGTATGAACGAATAAATGAATGAAGGATTCACTGTGGAGAAGATCTTGTTTTCACCTATATATTTATTTTCCTTCCACTTTAGACAGGAAGTTGAGTTTGTCAGCCATCAAGACTGCAGTCAGAGCGTTTTCTTTGTCTAATTAGAGCAGAAGAAATAATTGTCATCCTGGGCTGAGACAGTGAGAGCACTTTAAGTGATATTACAGGACAAGTGGACTCACCATTCGTGCACAAGTTGTTGTTTTGTCTGGTGGGTTAAGGTAAGGAGCTCTTCAAGACCAAAGTTCATTTTCAGCAGAAAATAAACTTCTAATCTCAGCAGCAGCTGGAATGCAGAACAGGAATGTCATTATGATGACAGACAGTTAAAGATGGTTCGTTTTTAGTATCTGAACCTGCTGCTCTTTGTCAGAGATTCAGACACCTGTGCAGGTAGACTCTAGCTGTCACTCAAGCTCTTCCCCCTTTCACCCTTGATGAGTGGCTTTTCTGGAAAACAGCTGTTGAGCAGGTGTTTCACCATTGAATCTACCAGTTTTATGAAAAATAGCAAATGCAAACTTTTTTGCACTTTTTGAAACAAAAAATTGGCATTTTCCAATTGTGGAATTCAGTATCTGAAACGTTGTATTGGTAGCGACAGTAAAAAACATTCAAATTCTGGGAATTTTTATTGGTGCTTGGGAATTGGGCCACTGATGTACGGATCCTCAGGATAGTGTTAGTGTAGGCTACTTAAGATATGCAAGTAGATATACCGAGATACACACATGAAACAAGGAATTTGAAATAAACCCCTATGAAGGTTTGCTTGCTTTTTACAGATGGTTTGTAGATTGGCATCAGCAGAACAATGCTGTGATAAGATGCAAGTGATGTATTGTTCATACATCTACAAAGATTTGTGTATCTGGCATTGATTAAAATCTCCTAAAATAAATTTCATAGTATCAGGTGAGATAGAATTGTGTCTTTAGTTACCTCCGTGACCAGTTGTGTAGCTGCTGAGGTTTTGGCCCGTGGGTGTATGTAGGTGATAGTCAAGAAAATCAAGGGAAACTCCCTTGGCAGGCAAGGTGGCCGAAATGAGATGGATAGCAGTTTAAGATCGGGGGTGCATATTTCCTCCCCAAACTGTGGCATTGTTACAGTATCTCTCATTGATGTAGAAACATACTCCGCCCCCGCAGGCCTTGTTCATTATAAAAGGTGAACAATCCATTTGGACTGAGTACCCAAAGTCACTGATGTGTAGATCCTTGTTGTTGTCCGAGGGGGTCGGTCACGTCTCTGTAAAGACCAGCAAACACATGTCTCTAAAATCCTGATTACATCTTCCGTAAGCTTCTAGCTCATTCCTTTTATTACGAATGGACATTAGAGGGTAGGATAGCCGGGAGTGGAGGAGCTAACGTTGGCTATTCAGTCATATTTTCTCAATCTGCGTTGGATAACTCCTCTTCTCCCTTTTTTCCTCCACCACTTTTTGAACAATGTTCTATCTGTTGCTTCATTTAGAATATATTTCCATAGCAAATGGTGAATGGGACAAATTAGATTGCCTTCTGTCAGTGGTTGCAGGTCAAGCAGTACCTCATGGCTGTAGATGATCCTGTGCTCGGCTGTGCCGCAAAGTGCCACAAGTACACCAAAGCAGATAGACCACATGATTAAAAGACTTCCATAGAGGCTCCCAAGGCGATCGAAGTTGAAGTTCAACAAACACATCAGATCAAATCACAATTTCCACGACACATAGCTGCTCCCAAGTCGCGCAAGCGTAAGTGTCCCCCAAATCCTGGACGAATGGGTACTCGTCCTAATTTACCTGGAGGTGAACAGGTCCTGGAGATGTACGGATCGTGGTCCTGGTGGACTTGGCAATAAAATGGTCCTGGTCCTGAGGGGAGGGTCTAGAACAGTTTGTGTCCAGGATGAGAGAGGTTGGTCGTGATCCTGCTGCAAGTCTCCAGGTCCTGGAGATATTTTATTTTTAAAAGCACTCAATAAAACCATTTATTGTACAAGAGTTTGGTTTTTGTCTATGCTTATTTTAAATTGAATTGAATTGAATTTATTTTTTGATATTTTTAATCTTCAAAGGATTTTGAGTAACTAGAACGTTCTTTTATTTTTTTTACCCCACTACATATCTTTTAATGGTTAGTGTCAAGACTTGGCAAGAACCTTTTTTGAATCACATACGTATGCAATTTGCAGATGTCAGAGAGAACTAAAATCAACAATAGTAGGACACAAAAGGAAAAGACAGATAGAGAAAAGAGACAGAAGACAGTGATAGATGTGGGGTACGTGTAGGGCTGAAAGTAGTTTAAAATTCTTGACGGTACTATTGCTTTCATCTCTCTCTCATTTCATGCATTTTAAAACAGCAAAGTCAAAACCCAAACAAATAAAAACAATATTAATTTAAAAATCTTACTGTAGGCTACCTGTAGGCCTATGAAGTAGGCAGGAATCAAAAACACTTGACAATATGATCTAATAATCCAGAATACAAGTCTCTAAGGACAGATCATTAGGTCACAAGCAAAAACTCAATGTGTAGAAAACGTCCCAGTACATTAAATCAAACGCATCGATCCCCATAGCAACTGCTGCATTTCGGCAGAAGATGCACATACGCACTGGCATACCACTGAGTGAAATCTCCAGGCATTAGCTTATAAGCAGTTTCTTTTCCAAGCTGTTCTGTATTGTAAATGACCCAAAACACAACTGCTTACTCTCCTACTAATTTTAATTGGGACATTTTGCAACAAACGTAAAGACATTAAACGTGTGGTGCATGTTTTGAAGGCTGGGCGCAGAGGAGACCACCAGGTTCTCTCTGAGGGAGAGGGAAAGAGGCAAAAGAGAGGGAGATGCCCAGCTAAGGCTCCATCCAGCATGAACTAAAACATAGCACGGACACTTCAGAAACACTTTGGAATGAGTTAAAAGGAATTTTTAAACAGACAAAGTAGTTTTCAAGACGCATATTGCTTGTGGATCTATTTTCTGACCCAAAGTGCGGCCCTGACTGATTCTGAATGAGAACTTTATAGCAGGCAGACGCTCTCCCATCACCCTGGTACTGCATACTGCAACTGAATCTTTTAGTGGTACACAGTGCAGGGCCGTACCGACTTACTTTCACCCCTTGGTGTGTGTAGTGTACTGTGGTATCTGAGAAGTGTACTGTGGTGTGTATGTGCTGTAATGCAGTGTGTGTGTGTGTGTGGTATACTGTGGTGTGCGTGGTGTAATTGGGGTGTGTGTAGTGTGCTATGGTGTTGGTAGTGAACTGTGGTGTGTGTGTATGTATGGTAAATTGTGGTGTGTGTTTGTGTGTCTGGTGTACTATGGCGTATATAATGTAGAGGAATGTGCGGAGGTTTGTGTCGTGATCTGTATGTAACTCGTATCCATCAGAATTAAAACTGTCCAGCAGTCATACATACAGCAGTGATGTTGACCTCCGACACTTACTCAGTATTAACCAGCCAGACCCCCCTGCAGCAACAAAGCTGGTCAAGTTGATGAGACCTCTCAAATCCCATATTCAACACAAAAAAGTACCAACACAGAATCCAGGAAACGTACCAGCCAGCACATCCAGGTCCATGCCCAAGTAGCCTCTAGAGCCAAACTCACAATCTATGTATTATTTATAGCCTATATATTTGTGACTGTGAAGTTGCAATTAAATGAAATTCACACTTTTACAACAAAGTCTGAATTCTAAATTACAAAAAGTTACATTTTTGTGAAACTTGATATTTTACTACAAAATGTTGCGATATTAAGTTACCAAAATGAGTGACTTCATGTTGCGATTATAGGACAGAAGCGTCAAGATTTTCTTTTTATTTTAAATGGGAAAAAGACATAATTAAATCAATAATTCTTTTCTGTTGTGTTCTGTCGTATTTACCTCTCTGAGATAGCAGGAGATTCCTCGCAGGGCTTCACCCATGGTAGTGGGGGAGGGCATCTGCAGGGGGGAGGAAGGGAGGTTAGAAAGTTTTTACTTTAACACTTTAATATATCTTCCTTTAAAGATGTCAGCTTTGACACGCAGAGTTCAGTAACGAAACACAATTTTCTCTCAGCGTTTCAGCCAATCACACAGCAGTGAAATGTGTATGCACGTTTGAGCATGCACGCGTGTGGTACCGGTGGTGGGTGTTCCAGGCAGGTCCGGAAATGTTTGGTCTGGTTCGGTTTCAGACGCTTCAGAGGAACCCGAGACTCTCCGATCAACTCATTATGAGTCAGTTTGTCCTCGTCACAGACGGTCAATCTAGATGATGGAGAAGAGACAGTAAACGAGAGAGGAAACAACAGGAAAATGAAACAGGAAATGAGAGAGGAAATGAGAAAGGAAACAAAATAGGAAACAAGATGAAATGAGAAAGGAAACAAGATAGGAAATGAGAGGAAACATCAGGATATAAAAGAAATGAGATGAGAGATGAAACAAGAAGAAATGATAAAGGAAACGAGGAAGGGAAAGGGAAACAATAAGGGAAAACAGAAGAGACAGAAGACAGGAAAAAGAGGAAATGAAACAGTAAAGAAGAAAGGAAAAAGAAAATGAGAGCGGAAAGGGAGAAGGAAAACAATAAAAAAGATAAAGAAACAACAAAAAATGAAACTTAACATAACTTAAACTTTGCTATTTAACTTTTGTAGAATTGTATGTTTTGTTGTTAAACTTTCACAACAGACTTTTTAACTTTATACTACAACTTGTTCTTGTAAAATGTAGACTCAAACAGTTTTGTTTTTTATAGCTAGATTTTACATCAGTGGAAATCAGAGTGTCACAATGTTTTTATTCATAACTGCATCAGTTAAAATTATAAAAAGCAATAAAATATATATGAAAAATGGATGGCAACGGCAGGTCCCAGCACAGGTGTTGGTCTTGGTTTCAGATCCTCTAATCTTGGTTTCATTTGTTTTCTTTTCTTTTTTTTCTTAACAAAAAAATTAAATCAAATTTTCTGGTCATATATTATTATTTTTCATTTTATTATATTAAAAAAATATATTTTTAATTCAACCACAGCATTTCTCAGGCTCCTGCTTTCACAGGAACTTCTTTCTTCTTTTTGTTTCAGGGTTTCTTTCTATCTCTCTTTCTTTCTATCTAACAGGTTCATTTCTTACTTTTGTGTTTCATGTTTCTTGGTTTATCTGGAGTCTCGTCAGGTTTCTGATGCGACAGTTTAAACTAATGAGCAGTGACAGCTGAGCGTCACGTCTGATTAATGGCTCAGAATTGTCTCATTCACACCCATGTGGAAACACACCTGAGCGTCTTCCTGTGCATGTCTTCCTCTGTGATCCCCACGTATGTCAGCGTCTCATTCCACACTGGATTCAGAGAATTCCGGATCGTCTTCGTTTTCAGCTTATTGGCCTAAAAAAATTTAAAAAAAGACACAGAAAAACATTAATCAGTCTAATTTGGGCTGCTTTTGCCACTTACAGCCCAGTTACAGCACTGGTGCTATGTGGGCCAGATGTGTTCGTGAACTGGGACAAACCAGGGTTTCAGTGTGTTGAGTGATGGATCGTGGCAATCTGACATCAAAAAGTCGTGATTCTGCATCATAAATGTGCAGCAGCAGGCATTTGTTCCTACTCTGACTTCAACTGCTGGGGCTCTAGTTTAGACAGGAGCTTTTCAGTCACTGATCCACCAGTGACTCACAGACACAATTACTATACAAACTGGAGTCTCTAAAGGATGAAAGGGTGAAAACCCATCAGCCTCTACATTATTGTGGCTCCAAGCCATCTGAATTTGGTCATGAAAGCCCAGAGCTGAATGTTTTATGTACTACGGAGGTTGATGGGGTCTCACCTTACAGGCTCCAGGCAACAGGTGCAGCTTAACGTACGGGTCCGATAAACCGTTGAAGTCCATCGGCTTCAGACCCTGAAAGGGAGAAGAAAAGGTCAGAGTCAGAAAAAAACAGATGTGAAGGTTGACGTTTCCTGAATTTATTGTAAATATTGAAGAATTTTATTCAAGACTTGGAACTAACTAATCACTGAGCAGATTCTCATCTGGTAAGGAAACTAGTTGCACTCAACATGCAGGATGGTCATGACTTAATTCCTCATTTCTACTTTATGGTTTGAATCATTTTTGTGCTTTTCCACCAGAGTAAACCTTCAACTTCTGCTTTTGTTTTCAGTCCTGGAAAGCTGGTTAATTAGACTTTAAATGCCGTGAAGAGCTAACGTTTCTGCTGTCTGATTGATTGAAAGACTTAAGACTGAATTGATGGGACATTACCAGAAGATTGCTGGAACATTGCTGGAAAGCTACCAGAAGATTGTTGGTCCACTGCAGGAACATTGCTTGAATCTTTGAGGATTCAATGTTGGAATGTTGATGGAACATTGTTGGAACATTCCTGAGATCTTCATAGAACATTTCCAAGAGACTACAGAATTACATTCCTGAAATATTACTGCAATATTGCAGGAATATTTCTTGAATGTTGGTGGAACATTACTGGAACTTTGCTGGAATATTATTAGGATGTTGGTGGAACACTGTAAGAGCTTCCCTGGGATATAACTGGAACATTTGTGGAATCTTCATGGAATATTGCTGTAACACTGCAGGAACATTTCTTGAATGTTGGTGGAACATTGCTGGAACTTTCCTAGAATGCTGTAGAAACTTTGGGGAAACACTGTTGGAACATTGCTAAAATGCCAGTGGATCACTGCGGGAACATTCCTGAAATCTTCTTAGAACATTGCTGGAAAATTCCAAAAGACATTCCTTGAATGTTTGTGGAACATTGATGAATATTCCTGGGACATTTCTTGATCATTGCTAGAATCTTCATAGAACTTTGCCAGAATATTACATATTGCATTCCTGGAATGTGGAACATGTGGAACATTGCTGGAAGATTGCCGGGACATTACCAGAATATTCCTTGAATCTTTGTGGAACATTTCTGGAACATTCCTGGAATGCCATCCATCCATTATCTATACCCACTATGTCCAGTGCAGGGTCACGGGGGTCTGCTGGAGGCCCATCCCAGCTCACTCCGGGCGAAAGGCAGGGGTACACCCTGGGCAGGTTGCCAGTCCATCACAGTATTCCCGGAATGTTCATAGAATATTGCTACAACATTGCTGGAACATTGTTGGAATGTTGGTGAAACGTTCCTGGAATATTGGTGGGAAATTGTAGAAAATTTGCTGGAATATTGGCAGAGTCTTGCTGTAACACTGGTGTAACATGGCAGGAAAATTGCTGGAACATTACAGGAACACTGCAGGAATGTCCGTGACAGCAGACAGCAGAGAAGACTTAACTAGTACAGTTTTCCAGGCAAAAACCCTCTTCTGTCTGAGAAAGAACATGGAAGCACAAATCAGGATCTAGAACAGTCTTTGGACAGATGAGACCAAAGTGGAATTGTTTGACTGAAATGTTCAGAAACATTTTTGGAGAAAACCAACCACAGCATTTCTGCTTAAACAACTCAGACCCATGGTAGAGCACGGAGGAGGGAGGGTCATGATATGTGTGTTTTTTTTTTTTTTTTACAGCCACAGGGAATTCAGTTCTCAGTTTTCACGTCTGTAGAAACTAGATACAAAGACAGAATGTGACTTTAAGTGAAGACGGTTCCAGAGCTGTTCACACATTTGTAGAAAGTTTGTGGGAAAATAAGCCAACAAGAAATGTATGATGTTTTTAAACTGAAATTTGCAATTCTGCAAAAGTCACAATTTTATAACTTTAAGTGGGGATTCTTGTTGTCAAAAAGTTACAATTTTGTGAATTTTGCAATTTTACAGTAAAAAGTAGTGATTAGATGAAAGTTGCCTTTGTGGCAAGCAGTGGTGACACTCAACTAATTAAATACTTAAACACTCAAATAAGAATTTATAACTTCAGCATGCTTTAATAATTTAAACATGCTCTACATTACAATTTTAAACAGTAATGTCGTCCCTCGTTTAACTGAAAGCACACAAAGTAAACACTGATTTAAGTATTCATTTTGGATTTTCAGATTGAAAGTGTGCTGAGCCTTAAATGAGGCTCCATAAAATCACATTTCATTGATAATATAGTTTAATTAGTTCATCAATAGTTTTATCTTAATCTTGTGAGTTAAAGTTGTAAGGTGAGCACTGTTTTATGAAGAAAATACTGACATGCTAAAATACTAATAATTCCCAATAAAATTTCTGGATGTTTTTTAACTCTCAATCTCATTCATGGTCTAACAAAACAGCAACTGTAGGAAAATAAATCAGATATTTTTTTATGACATTGTTGACATTAAATAGATTAGTTATTTGAGCTGCTGATGAATCTGCTCACAGTGAATAGCCAGATAACCTTTCCATAGAAAAATAACGTCCCGTAGAGAAATTATAACTTGCTTTTTTATGCTTTCTAGATAATCTCCTCATGTCCATGTGTCTGAGGAGGAAACTGATCTTAAAGAAAAACAAAAAACACTTTATTTCGGAGACGTTTGTTGAACAGGTAAAAAAAAAAAGTGTTTGGGTGCCAGTCGATAGTTGTTGTTAACCAGGAAAACCTGGAGTCGACTTTCAGTGGTATGAATATTCTTTTATTGATCAAGTGAATTGGTGATTCAGTAGTAACAGTGCAGGTAGATTAATAGTGAAGCGCCTCATTTATTCATGTAATGATTATTATTGTTAAAATGTTCTGTGGTTTCAGGCTGTATGAGAGGTATTTGAATGCGTCTAGGGCTTGTGATTAGATGATGAAGACAAGGAGGCGGGGCGTGCATCTGAATGATGGGAATGTTTTGATTTTTTTTCTTCAGCAATGCAGTGCCTGATGTTGGCGGAGAGAAAAGTTTTAATCGTGCCTGTGACGTTGTTGCCATTACAACCTCTAATTAAAGAGGGACTTAGGGATCTTCCAGGCCTAATGACGTCCAGAAGCAAAGCAAAACATCTCGGGGGCTCAAGCTCATTCTAGTCTACGCAGACATTGGTGGGCATTCTAGTCTATGGAGATAGACACAGATTGCACACACCGCATACATGTGCATGCATCATAACTGCAGAACGTCAGGTTCTCCACTATTCACAATAGGTTTTTATGTCGCCTACCTGCTACCAACTTTTTCCTTCGTTAATGATGAATTGATAAACATTTTTAAAAGTGGAGGGGACAAAATTGTGCATCATAGTGCTCAGGACATGTCCCCGGGGGATTTTGCCGCCTCTGATTAAAATACAGTTACTTTGTTAAAATAAATGGATTACACAGCGGAATTTTCCTGTTTCACGTGTTAGGCTATCTCTTCTCTAATTTCGGTAATTCCACTGATTGCTGGAAACCAAAACAGAAAAAGCAATCAGAGCTTCTAATTTAAACGTCCTGCTAACGTTGGTGGCGTCAGTCACACAATGGACCCAGAACCAGCACAACAGAACCAGCAGGGCCCAAGGAGGAATACATTTCATACATGGAAACTCAGACACCACTTCACATTTAAAGAAGAAAGGACGGGTGAAATCTGACCGTGCAATGCAGACTGTCCAATGCCAGAAACCAAGCTGCTCTTAGCAACAAAAGATTCCAACTCCAACGTAAAGAAACATCTTCATGCAAGTTTATTTTTGTTTTTTGTTTTTTTTAAAAAAAAAAACAAAACAAAACACAACAAAAACAAACTAACTTTAACCTACTGCAACTACATTGTGTGGGACTATGGATGAACACCATGACAACTTCATTTAAGTTAAGCCTAAAGCCAGTCCCTCCAGGATTTTGCAATTGCAATAATTAATGCATAATCAATCAAGTATGAGGAGGATCGCAATTTTTCTAAATTACTGCAATATCTGTGATTACTACATTCATATAGTTGTAAAAAGTATGACAATATATTAAGTAACCCAAAGTATTTAGAATAAGTTACTCACCTTGAGTAACATTACGTTACAAACTACATTTTGGGGCATGTATTTTATAACCTTTCCAACACTGATTATATTATATTATATTATATTATATTATATTATATTATATTATATTATATTATATTATATTATATTATATTAT
>JBAMYA010046379.1:0-11054 GCA_037176975.1 Arrhamphus sclerolepis | reverse complement strand
GTACACATAAACACGATTACACAACAAGACATGTACACATAAACACGATTACACAACAAGACATGTACACATAAACACGATTACACAACAAGACATGTACACATAAACATGAAAGTTGCCTCATGTGATTGTAGAAGGAGATTGCTTTGTCAAATTTGCCTTAAAAACACAGTACTCTTATAAAGTAGACCTATGATCACAAAAACTCATCTCTTTTTGTTGGTGAACGAAATATATATTTACTGGACACGACTTGGGGTTGCTTGCAGGAAAGGTTGTCTATTTCCGTCCTGTGGTTGGCATTAGGCTGCACATAGATCTAAGGCTACACAAGGCCTGTTCAGGGTGAACTTGAGCACACTTTTATTCAGTTTGGCCTTTCAGTCACACAGAACCGCTGTTTTCACAGCTCAAAACCACATCTTTTTTGAGATGGTCCCGTAGTGCATAAATCCGAAGACGCCGCCAGAGCGTCTTCGAGTGAACAACCAAGGCGCTATCTTTATTTTGGTAATGATGCTACAGCCCCACCTCTCCAACCTCCTTTCAGGTGCATCATCTTCTTCTTCTTCTGTTTGTTTACACAGGTGTAGGATTCTAGCATGTTCCTCATCTTCTTCTACAGTTCAGAGCTGTATGCTCTTTCTTTTTTCAGTTGTGCGCCTTCTAAGGGCTGGAATATGCACTGACTTTTTATACAGATTTAGTGGCACAGAAGTCAATCAGTGCTTACAATGGGTAGAAAGACAAGAGCGCCACCATTAAGATATGCTGTGGAGATCCCAGAAATCGAAGGCAGGTTTAGCAAAAAGGATGGTGGCTCTGCGCTGCTATCAGTTTATGTACGGGAGAATCTAACAGACATTTCTTGCCACATAGTGTTTAAATCCATCTTGCACACTGTTCTTGCTTGAAGCAGGCAAAGAAATAGAGACATGATTGCACAGATTGTGGGATTTAAGAATAAAAAGTATTTTTTTAAATCTTAAAACTATCAGTCCGATGCCAGTGCTTCATTATATTCTGTGCAACTGTTACATCATAATAAATCTACTCATTTATCTTTATCCATCTCCAGCAGCACCATCACCTTTTCACCTTGTCCATATTCGATTCGTCACAGCATTGCACTCGTCCCACATGAGGCCAGTTTGCTCTGGAAGGATCAGAGCAGTCAGAGAGCCAACGCAGCACTTTAAAGTTGCTGTGACATTGCAATGCTCCATCTCACTCCACTTTCCATGTTCCCTTCTCCTCTGCTCACTCTGACTGTTACTCTCTTTGTCTCTCATAGCCCTTCACCATCAGTCCCCCCCCCCTCCATTTTCTCCACACTTTGATCAGCAGCACTTGACAATCAAATACTCACGTGTCTCAGCCAATATGGCTGCCATGACTGGAGGAGGGAGGAGTGCCAGGCATTTCAGTGGAGGAGGGAGGAGGAGGGAATTTACAGACAAGTCTGACAGAGTCACCTTGACTCCCATGACAAACTTTGTTTTGCAGATCGTAATGATGAGAAAGCCTCGAGCTGTAGATGGATGTGGCAGAAGGCGGCGACGGTGTCAACAGAGAGATGGGTGTCTAGATGGAGGGGAAAAATGAAAAACGTGAAGTTTCAGGCTGAAATGGTCATTTACATTCTGATCATACAATGTGCAAAAATGAGTACATTTAAGAAAGATGTATAACAGGATGTAACAGGAACTATTTAGAACAACACTTGGAAAAGAATTCAGACATTTTGCTCTTTGAATACTTTAGTTTTTGTTCTTTATTGTACTATCAAAGGTGAGGACATAAGCAGCCCCCACCCCAACTATTTTACAAAATAACGTTCTTTCTGACTGTACAACATCTTTTTAATGTTAATGCAAACAATGTAATTTGTTGAACATTGTTTTCATTCCTTTTGCAATACAATAATATGCTAAGTCATCAAAAGATTAATCTATATATACTACTGAGAAACAAATAGCGTACAGTATGCAAAGAAATAAAACGTCTAGAACCAGTTCCCCTTTGAAGCCACAAAAGGACTCCAAACTACAAGGCCACCCTAATATATAACAATTGGAGAGAAATAAGACAACTTTGCTTCTAAACACAAACTTATTAATACTTGCTGTCTGTGTAATAATTCAAAATGATTTTCTCTGATATCGCCAATTTTTAAAAACAAAAAAAAAAAAATCATAATCTATCCATCCATCCATCCAGCCAGCCATTAACTCCTACTTATCCAAATTTGGTTCACAGGGCCAGTATCTTAAGCAACCGCAACCACCTCCTCCAGGTTTTATGGGAGGACACTTAAGACATTTCCAGGTCAGCCAGAAGATGTAAATCTAGCAGTTTCTTGGTCTGCCTCATGGTCTTGGACCTGCCAGAAACATCTCCCACAGGATGTGTCCAGGAGGCATACTAGCTTAGGTGCCTAAATTACCTCAGTTGGCTCTTTTCAATGTCAAGGAGCAGCAACTCTTTTCAAAGTCTCTCCCGGGTGACTTAACTTCTCATCATATCTCAAAGTGACAGTCCAGCCACCCTGTGGCGGAAAGTCATTTTAGCTGTTTGCATTTGCAGTCTCATTCTGTACCACTCTTATGGTTCAGACTCTGCATCAAAGCAGATACTGCAACAATATGCCTGTTGATTTCCTGTTGTATTCTTTCCACCACAATCAGTTATCAAGGGCATCCCTGAATCCTCACCTTGAATGAATCTGACTGCCTAGCAGCAATACAGACATTACATTACAAGTAGCGAATGCTTTTATCCAAAGAGACTTACATCAGAGGAATTACAATCAACAGCCACACTAACATTGTACAGTTACATAATCAGTGCAGTTCAGTCAGTATTTGATGAGTACATTACACAAGTCAGTGTATGGCTATGATGCCATTCAAGTGCAAGTTAGGAAGTTATAGAGGGCATAGCTAAGACAAAAAGTATTGTTTGAACAGGATAGTTTTCAAGAGCTTCTTGAATGTAAAGAGGGATGACACTGCTCTTCTAGCTACCGGTAGGTTGTTCCACCATTAAGGAACTATGTGGGAGAACTGTTACGACTGAGATTGCCTTGTTTGAAGAGAGGGCAAGGCTAATTGATGTTTCTGGGATGAGCGCAACACACAAGGTGTGTAAGCCTTTACACCAGAGTTCATATCAACAGGCGCAGACCCTGAGAGTACCTTGCAGGCAAGTGTCAGTGACTTATGTTATATTCAGACAGGCTCAGGTAGCCAGTGAAGCTCAATGAACAGATGTGTGACATGGGCCCTTCTGGGTTGATTGAAGACTAGATGCACCATCACATTCAAGATCCTCTGTAGAGTTTTTATCACTCAAGCAGGAAGGCCAGCTGGGAGAGCATTGCATTATTCACGGCAGAATATCACCACAGCCTGTACCACAAGTTGTGACTAAATTCATGGTCCATCTATATAGGGATTGTACAGGCCATACCAACAGACCCAGTATCTTATACTCCTGAAGCACCACTGCATAGCCCTTTCCTGCCAAGCTGAGGACTGTGATTCCCCTGTAATTGGAACACACCCTTCAGCTTCCTTCTCAGTTTGCAAATCCAGAGACACTGGCCTCAATGTACATGCAGTGTTGCAAAGGCATGTCAACGAGACACCCATAATATCTAAAGCCTTGATGAATTCATGGTGGACCTCATCCACCTCTGTAACCCTGCCACTGTAGAGCTTTGTAACTACCTCTGTGACCTCAGCTCTGCTAATGGGTTAACCCACCCCAATGTCCACAGACTCACCCTCTTCTGTGGTGGGATTAAGAAGATCATCTAAATATTCCTTCGTCCATCACATAACATCACCAGTCAATGTCAATAGCATCCCACCCTCACTGTAAACAGAGTTGATGAAGCAGCTACAACTGCTTTCACCCTCTGAACCACCTGCCAGTTTTCTTCCAGAATGTTCTTGTCACTTTTTCATGGCCTCACTGAATTTCTCTGACTCCCAAGTTTATGCCTCACGTACTGTTAAGGCTTCAGTCCATTTAGCTGCTTCCAGAGTCCCACAAGCTAACCAAGCTCAATAGGATTCCATCTTCAGCTTGACAGCCTCTCTCACTCGTGGTTTGTGGGATTGCTGACACAACAGGAGCCAACACCCCTGGAGCCAGAGCTACACTGAACATGGTGTTCAATATGGACACAGGTCCAATAAAAAACAAAACAGCACTGAAATTCTGATCGAACAGACCATTCCCCCAATAGCATCCCTTCAGATATCACTGTCATTTTTCACTCGAACATTGAAGGCCCGAAGCTCCCCACTGCGAGTACCTTCCTGTCCTCCTGCTAAACTACCATTAAGTGCATAGGTTCAGATGACAGAATGCAAAGCTCTCAACCACAATAAGGTGATTATTCAAGAAAGAGTAAAGTTATAATTTCAGGGTTTAATCCTGAAATTTTACCCCCCACTGTGCATCCCCTACATCCTCCCTGAAATGGCCATAATGTACTGTCATGATATCTCAAGTCGCCTCAGAAACAAATTACGTTTGCCAGCTAAGTTTATTGCTCTAATTGAATTAGAACTTCAGATTTATAAATCTAATAATTTCTCTTATTGAAGTGCAACAGGTGAATGTATTGCTGTGAATTAACCAATTCACTATTTGCTGGATATTGGTAAGGACACGTGTTTAGTATCCCTACCCAATTCTTTGCCATCATGAACTGTTAATGGTTGTGACCCTAGTGGCCCTAATATAAGATTTGAAAACACCTGAAGAAGTTTGTCTTCTTATCACAACCAAGCAGCTAAATAGAATACACTGATGTGAAACTGGGCAGAAGGACTGTCCATCACTGGAGCCATTACTCAGTCGAGCCTGATTTATACTTCTGTGTCAAAACAACGACGTACCTACGTAAGTGAACCTTCCACCATGAGCTACGATGAACCGTGACATCTGCCTCTTTTCAAATATAAATACGTTATGTCAATGTGGACCACAAGAAGTGTGATTGGTTGGCTTGGTAGATTTGTTCTTCTTTGCCTTCAAATTTCCAACTGCAGCTCTTGTCATTTTCATGTTGATTGATTGATTTTTGGGGAATTTTTCAAAAAGATTCCTTTATTTATTGTATCTGATAGTGTGTGTGTATAGATGAATAAGTTGTTTTTTTGGGGTGTGGAGTTGGCATCTCTGTAGGGTTTGAAATTGCTCGTAATACACAAGTCAGTTTAGAGCTGGAAGAAAATGCTGCTATATGTGAAGTTGGGTGGAGATAAAGATTGGAGGAGTGGACAATTCTGCTCTGATTGTGAGTCTGTAATGTCACAGTATCCAGCACATCTGGAAAGATCACTGGATGAAAAATATTCAGGCTTAGCAGGCCCCAGAAAAGGAGACAAAGGAGGTCTTTAGTTGGTAAATATATGCTCTAAAGCACAGAGAAAAATGCTTTTAATATGTCCCATATAAAGTACATTCATAACAAGAAATTTTAATATGCAAATATGTTCTTGTGTATATTGATGCTTTGTCATGTTTTAGGTCTCCATGACATCAAAGGACTTGGACTAGAATGCTGTGAATATTGTGACCTTTGAGATGCATTTAAATGCTTTATCAACCATTCTTCCTGTTGTCAGTGGAAACTATAGATTTACATTTAATTCTGGGCAGATCAATAAGTCAAGATTACTTGCCAGCAGAACTTGTTTTTAAAAAAGAATAATTCACATCTGAGTTTTTCTTTTAATTTATTTATTTTTTTATTTGAAATTTTATTAATGAGGAACAGAGAGAGTGACAGACAGTTTTTGAATGAGACTGGTGACAGAATGTGAGAACAGAGGATGGATGGATGGATGGATGGATGGAGAGATGGAGAGAAATTAGAGTTCACTGGTGCTCTCAACCATGGATCGAGACACACAAACCAGGAGAAGAAAGGAAATTAAAACTTCACAAATCTTTGGTGACTGATAAACATTGTGCTCCAGTATGCCACTCATATAACCACTCATCTGTGCTGGGGGACGTGTGTGCGTGTGTGTGTGTGTGTGAGCGCGTGCGTGGGCGTGCATGTGCTTGCATTAGCTTGCTTTTGCTGTTTGGATTGGAGCTGCACAGCTAGACCAACAAGCCAATCACCTGCCAGTTTACAAGTCACATCACGCCACGCTTCACTGTTCACAAACACCACCTCCAATTTTTCCCTTTTTCTTCTCACCAATCATTGCATTCTCTCTCTCAGTAATTCCCATTTACTGCCTCTGTGTCACACACACAAACACACTCTTAGTTGGCAAATTTGAAAAATTGATCCAAGTACGTGAGAGGTAAAGTCAGAAAAAGCTCAAACAAGAGGAGGTGCACACAAAGGTAAAAGGAGCAAATTACATGAAACAGTGATTTTATTGGACAAGGTTCTGTTCATCTCAGTTCGGTGTGTTTATTCCTTCCTCTCTGGGGAAAAAAAAAAAACATATTACAGTGGAAAAGCTGTTTCTGTTCATTCTTCCAGAGATAGTTGTATAGTACATAAGTGAGTACTGTCTTTAAAGAGCAGCATTTTCAGATGATTGTATTACGCAGTTAAAATACACAAGGGTGCCCCCACTGACAAACCGAAGTCATGCAAATGAGACGAAACTTGTTGAATTTTTGAAACATGCTAAAATTTTACATGTAGCCTGGCCCTCTATGCTAACTTGCCTGTGCAAGAGATGCTTCACAGTATTATATCCAGATACAATATTTGTGTTTCTCTTCAACATAATTGAATAAAGTAGTGTGCTTCTGCTATCAGAGAGCCCAATTGCAGAATAATTGATGAAATTGTGTTTTAATGAAATTTTGAGAGCATTTTCTCCTCCACCCCCGTACTTCTACGTGTTGCACCAACCACAGAGGGATACACCGGTCCAGTTCTGCAATTCTAATTTAATTGATTAAAAAAGTAATATGATAATAATATTAAAGGGCCACATGCCAACACAATGCCATGTCCTCTAATTAAAATGCCTTAAATGTAGTAATGTCTTATTTTTCCATTGCTTTATCCTGAAATATCCTGAAATATCCTCACAGTCTTTGTTGTTGGCAGTATAGAGATGAAAGGGTTTGAAAGGCAGCAGTCAAACTTGACAAGTTATATAACGCCAGGGAAAAAAATTACAGATTGCTGTCAATCTCATGAACAGAAGACAGCAAAGTGTTTTGCTACAGTATTATTAAAACTGTCCAGAGGAAATGAGGTTACGCAGGGTTCTCATATCCCTCTTTCTCTGCAACTCCACTCAGTCCATCTTACATATGACTTCTTCTCTTTTTTAAATTTTTGTTGCATTTTCTTGTTGTCTCCTCTCCTTTTCCCCATCAAGCGTAGCTAAACGGTGACTACCATGATTCATTTCCCAGATGACTGCAAATGTGATACACATTCTGACCTGGATCTATTTGTGTTTACATAAACAGTCCTCACAAGCACCTCAACTCACCCAAGCTTGCAAACACTCACACAACCTCCTACTTTTTGCATATGGATCACCTCCAGTTCTCTTACCTGTTTAGTCCGTAGCTTCATGAGAATCTCCTTTCTCCTCTGCACTTTAAAAAGAGACTTTGACGAGACACCCTACGAAAGATCCAGTAAAACAGTTGTATATGCTCTCAACATCTCATCTGTATAAACGCTCCAACAGTCCCACAATGTACTTTTGTGTTGCACGAGAAGAATTAGTTATGTTTTTGGCTTCCTTCCTTCCCCTTCTGTATGTTTGCATGTTTTGTTTAATACATGCTTGAAATGTAAGTGTCTGCTCTTTAAGCCTTCCTTAAAGATGCTTCTATGCGTACTTACTAGTGCAGTGTAATAAGTCGCTGCAGGTGTTTGAGCTCTACTGAGATCTTTTGCTTAAAAGTCCATCTGTTTTTCAAGTTCCATGTCAAAATGCCACATTGAGCATTTTCTTCACCACAAGTGCCAAACTCCAAGCCTCCGGGCCAAATCCAGCCCACCTCCTCATTTTACTTCAGAATTACTTGCAATGGGTCACAGATGGGCAGAGAGAGAGAGTTGTGTACGTTATTGAAAGCCCTCAGTTTGATTTCTGATCTTTGACTAACAGTTCAAAGATCTTTGGGTTAACACAACCCTGTCATTTAAAGCACTGATGTGCGTGATATGTCCTGCTCAAGGAATGCTATTCCAATAACTGACTGTTTATATTGTACAAAATCTTACAAGACAACATTGTGCTGTAATGCTCAATGTTGTCCTTGTGTGTTCAAGCTGGTCTGAAGTTTTGGGATGATCTGATCTGTGGTCATGCAGTTGAAGCTAATGGTCACGCATGTTAACATGACATTTCCAGCCAAAATAAAAGTTCTCAGTTGTGTGCCTCATAACAGTGCTGTATGTCTTGTATCCAACATTTCTCTCTTCAAAACCTTTTTAGTGTCTCCTCAAGACCTTTTTAGGGCAGGATTTGTGACAAATTAGGACAGGATGTCCCAGTAGGATGTGTTTTGCTCACAGGTGATGTATAGTTGTAATATCACAACTTTATAGAAGTCCGGACAGTTTAGTGTGAGCATTTCTCAGTGGACAGAAATTTTTAAGTATTTATGTAGCTCCTAGACCTGCTTTTTTATGAACAAAGTCATGGAAATAACTGTACAATATGGGACCTTTCAGCTTCCATTTAAGCAGAATAACAAAGCTGTGACTGTGGTACTCTTTTTTTTTTTTTTTTTTTTTTTCCCAATGCTGTCAAATATGAAACTTTTAATTTCTCTTTCACTAGGCTGAACCGGAGGGCTTCTCTCATTTCCACCTCTATGTGTGTGCAGCCTTCTTGGTGAGGTGGCGAAAAGAGATACTCGAGGAGAGAGATTTTCAGGTAATGTGCACAAAAAAAAAAAACACAACTGCTGTTAAACTGTAGTAGTTCTGCTCAGAGTTACACATGCATAAATATCACCTTCTACTGTGATATACTCTGCATTGCTTTATATATATGTAGATGAATCTTTCGTATGTGTAATACATTCCAGCAGACTGTAGTTATTCATGCTCTACATCCCCCTCCATTGCCTTTTTAGTCATTAAATGTTCAGTTTAAAATATGTCATGAGTGCATTAGCAGATGACAGTTACCAGAAGGTGACTTTGGTTGCCAGCTCACTGATTGGGACCTGTCTTCTTAACTGTTGCAACACAATCTAATATGCAAACACACTCTATGACAATATCACAAAGTTCAAATTCCCACGCACAGCCTCTATTTCAGGTGCAGGTAGGTCGCAGGACCAAAATAGACTTAGGCCCAATCCCATATCTCCCCTTAGCCCTAACCCTTCCCTTTTCCCTACCCCTCACCCCCCAAAAGGAAGTGGTGAGGGTTACATTCCCTGAGGAAATGAGACACCCCTTCTTCACAGTTAAACATCATCATAAGTCGTTGTTAGTTGCTATACATCAAACAAAGCGGCATGTTTCCATGACAACCACTGCTCATTCACACCCTCCATGTTATGAGGCGATGGGTTTCCTCTGGCTTCTCTGAAGGACATGTACATGTTACAGTTACAAAATATCAGAAAAGAATCCTGTTATCACATGGAGAAGTTAGCAAAGTGAAGTCAGTGACTGACGTTAGCGACACTGAGGGCTATGTTGATGAATGTTAACATTAGCAACATTAGCAACTGAGCTAACGTACCGAACGTTATTGATTAGCAGTGCACAGGACCACAACGATGGTGACAGATGGAAAGCAGTGCACCCATAAATGGACATATATGCGTCGGTAAGGTTGTAAAAATTACATACTGATTTATATACTTGACATTTATGGGTGCCCGCTTTCCGTTGTTGTTCAGTCCTCCAGTGTATGCTGGGAAATATCTTCTACCCATTCGTTTGAAGTGTGGTCATGGACTGGCTTCGTTTGGAGGGCTGTGTGGACCTCCCCCTTAGCCCTTCCCCTTCATCCAAAAGAGAACTGAGATAGCCCTCCCCTCATGTGAACATGCAAAACCAAGGGGAAGTGCTAAGGGGTAGAAATGGGATCGGGCCATAGTCAAAAGACAAAAGGAGGCTACTGTACACTGCTGGACTTCACTTTTATCAAAAGCGATCAACACATTCCTCCTTTAGCATCATCAGGTTCACTCAGGTATAGTCTGAGTACTCTCAGGTGTGACTAAATACCTTCTAGTCACATGATCAGTGACTTGAAGTCATGATTTGTAGATACAATATTGAAATCTCCTCCCATGTACAAAATATCATTACATAATACATTACAATAAATAATCTATGAAAAAAATGATTATATAATATGAGCCAATAATCACAGACATCCCCTGATAAGACGTCTCTCACAGTCCACAGAACCCAGCCACCTGTCTTTAAAAATCATGCCAGAGAAATACACAACACTCTTTGACAACTTTGTTTTCCTTTGACTGTTTAACCTTTAACTTAACTCTCTTCATTTCTCTTTTTTGACATTTCACCCCACTTTCTATTTTTCTTCCGCACCTCGTCTCTTACCTCTCTTCATTGCTTTTGGGGATTTAAACCCTCTTGCATCTGTTGACCCCAGTAACTTAGGCTGGGGCGTTTGGCAATTTTACCTCCACCAAGGAGGTTATATTTTTGCCGGCGTTGGTTTGTCTGTTTGTTTGTTTGCAAGATAAAAGTTATGTACGGATTTTCAGGATATGTCCAAATTTGGGCAGCGAACAAATGATTAGACTTTGAAGGTGATCCTGATCAGTCTGGATCCAGTAATATTTTTAAATGGTTCTTTATCATTGCGAGATAGGGCCATTTTCAGTATATGTGTACATATCTCCACAATAAATGCTCTGAATGTTTGGCAAAAAAAAGTACGAGACATGGTGATGACAGCATCAATAATGTGCAAAAGTATGATCCGGATCCTGGAATATTCTGAATACTAAGATCCGGAACATGAAAAAAGTCTGGGGTTATCATCTTTTTCAACACTGTGAGGTAACAAATGAAGATACAGACATGCAAC
>JBAMYA010046378.1:0-11054 GCA_037176975.1 Arrhamphus sclerolepis | reverse complement strand
GACAAATGCCTGCAGAAAAAAAAAAAAAAAAAAAAATCTGGTTAATCAATCCCCATCACCAGAATCATTGTCAGTCATGCTCAGTGCATGCCTACTGTACATTTCAACTGCTGCTCCAAATAACGACCCTGCAGACTAGAACAGGAAAGGATGGTGCTTAACTATCTTGCAGGCTGTTTCTGATAAGCATGACTTCGTGAGAAAAACACTTTATTGTTTTTGGCTGGACACAGGGAACAATTCCCAAACAGTGTGACTGAACTTTCTAACTGCAGATCAGTAGAAAGGACACATCTGTCTGTTTGAGAGCCTCTATATGACAGGCTTTAATTTGAAACATTAGTCTTTTCAACCTTATTTAAGGCCTGCGTGTAAAAACGTGTGTCCACCTTGGTGTTTAACCTAAGATTTGTGGGTCCTAGATTCCAGTCGTATCCAAACTGAATAAAAGCCCAAAACTAAACAAAGTCATTTTGTTTAGTGTCCAAGATTTTGCCAAGGCCAAGTCTTCACAAGCCAAATTGTATTTCTGTTGTCGCAACATCTCAGGTCTGAAGTCTATAAATGTCAAATCTCTCTCATGTCGTCTGAAATCATAATTTTTATGGATCCCTCTGTCAGAATTTAAAACAAGTCATTTTTCAAAGAGGTCACACTGAGGTGGGTATAAAGTAAATCCAGCCTGATTCCCACTCTCATCAAGTACGAACACTTGTTTATTTATTTATTTATTTTACACAGTAGGAGAATGTGTCACATTCATGGTGTTCTGCATCCCGGAGGGAAATCGTTGGAGCCAACTGAAGGCCAGACTGTCTGACAGTTTCACAAATGCTGTGGAACACACGACTTAGGTTTGGTTTGGTACAGAAAAGTGTGACAGGTTACAGAGCCCTCGAGATGAACCTGTGACAGGCTTGTTATGTGACCAGAAGGAGGACACTGCAGGCTGAAAATCACAAATTGAGAACGATTGAGGGAGAAGAGCTGTGATCAGTGCTGAGGTCAGAGCTGACGCACAGAAGCACAGAGGAGACAGTTTATTATTGATATATTGTGCGTCCGTTCTTAAATTGGTGCTTAGTTTGACATGATTTTACGACTTTACCACTTTACATCTCATCTCCTGCATGGGATAAACGTCACGTCATAAACGTAAGTTAACCTAAAAGAGGGGGCAGAAGCCTTTGCATATAGCCACATGTAGTCACATCTGGGAGCAAAGGAGCTCAGTGATCTTGTTACACACATCTTTAGCATGTCTGTCATCCAGGATGTTGATCCTACATATTTAAAAGCCACCACAATATTACCTGCGCTGGAGAAGTCAATCCCATCCTGATTTAATTACTATCGTCCAGTTTTGCTGACTCCCGTTGTCATGAAGTGCTCTGAACGGCTTGTCATGCAAAACACCAAAACCAGGGATGTCAATCCCTGGATCACTTCCAATTTGCATATTGTGCAAACAACATGGTGATGTAATATCCATTGCTCTCCATTCAAACCTCACCCAGCTGGATATAAAAGACTCATATGTGAAGGTGCTGTTTTCCTGGAACAAAAACACAGCATCACTGACCAAGAAAGCCCAGCAGTGTCTCTATGTCCTCTGCAAACTAAGGAGAGGTATAACGCCATCATGCGATCTTTCTGCTGAGCCAAATCGAAAGAATCTTAACCACCTGTGTCACTGTGAGCAGGAAGACCCTGCAGAGCACAGTGAATGCAGCAGAGAAGATCCTTGGTGCCTCTCTCCTGGACATCTACAACACTAGACTCCGCCCACCTCCACACATTTTTTTTTTTGTTTTGTTTAATTTTGTTTTTTCTGTCTGCTGCCATCTGGGAGGGACCACCAGACAGAGGAACAGCTTCATCCTCCAAGCTGTCAGGAAGTTGAACTCTAACCCCTCTCATCTCTCTGTCCTCTACCCAGAGGAACATATACATACACTTTATGCACAATGGGCAAACCCTTGTAAGTTTAGTTAAATTCTCTTTTATAATGACACTTATTAAGAAGATGAGCAGAGGTAACAATGGCTTGATGGATAATTTTAGTCTGACGTGCTGTCAGAGTGGCCTACAAATCTGAATGGCTCACCAAATTAGAATTAGTCATACCGAATGGACAACTATTTTCAGAAAGCTTGCGGCGTGTTTTGAAGTTTTCTTCAGTTCTAGCTTTTGTTCTTATATTTAGCACCTTGGAACCTCAGCGCCATACACAAGCCGTCCTTCGGTACACGTCCACATGTCTGCACAGCCTTCTTCCCTCTCTGCTGAGAGTTATGGAGCCAGGCATTCAAGTACCAGACATTGGGATGCAGCTCACCCTCGCCACTGTCTGAGTCGTAAATATCCTCTCCTCCATCTCCATCTCCATCCTCCTCTCTTTCCATCTCTGCCTCTCCTTTCTTTTCACCCTTTCATCCTCTGACTAAGAGACTGGCTGGTGCTGCAAGTGGATGATGAGGAGTAACATGAAACTACAATGTGTCACGTCCCGCTTTGTTTGTGACAACTAGTGACAGAGTCTAAAAATAACTTTGCTTCACAATAGGTGAAAAGGGCTTATGATGACAGCTGAATATCCCACATTTACTGAATGCCTGATGGCTCTTTCTGGACTGATGCAGCGTTTGATGCAACAGTCTGAACACCTTTGAGGGAATCTGCAGAATGTAGAATGAAAATGATGTTCGTGGGGGAATTCACATACTAACATATTCACAATTCTTGAATATTAATATTTTGGATTATGCAAAAAAAAAAAAAAAAAACATTATGCTATTGAGCCACCAATGAAATAAAAAATGACATAAAATGCATGAAAAATACATTTACAAGCTCTCTTAAAACGGACTAGTTTAGTCTGTGATGCGTTTCAACAGTTACAAACGATTTATCATCCTGTTTTCCTTTAGACGCCTGCTCTAAATAAGGTGCCTTATGGATAAAGTGCTGCCAACCGTTTCCTTTAACAAAAATAGCACAAAAAGGGCTGAATGAATCAAACAGAGGCTTTTAGGGTAAGTAAATGATCAACCGCCTACCCTTCTTTAAAGTTTTCCTCTTTAAAATCTAAAACACCAGAAGAAAAGGATTTGACCTGAGACGCATGTCGGCTCATCTCTCCTGGCTAGCCCTCTGGAGACCGGTACATCTCACGGTGTGGTCAGGCCAACAGTCAGATTGATATGTAAAGTCTGTCTCTCCTGCTTTGCCACATTGATTATTGGGCCAGCATCGCTCGATGAAGCAACTGGCACAGATAACAAGCACATAATCCCCAATGTAATAGATGTCAAAGTTTTAAATTGAAACTGGGAAGATAGGCTGGTAGATATTTGATGAAGTACGCGACCTAATCAATAAAGGATTTTATTATTGCTGGGTAGACACGCCTTCAGACCTTTGTCTACAGTGATACTATCAAAAAGAATTTTTAGAAATGCTTTAGTCCCAAATAATGTACTTGATTTAGTTTCTGTGTTCTTCAGCTTGGATCTGCGGCAGGTTGGGGATGGCAGACCAACTCGTTTTAAGTGCATGGTCATGCTTGATTTGCTGATGGTGCAAAATTTAGAAAAGACACGCTGAGTGCACTCTGAAGTTCTAACATGGGGTTAGATGTTGGGGCAGGACTTCTTCTCATTCATCTCCCATCTCTCTTTGCTCCCTTACATTGAAGGGAAGCTTCAATCGAAAAATCTAAAGAGAGCTCAAACTCCCTTTAGTTTGATGTCAAGCTTTTATCTGATCATGAATCTTCCTCTTTCTCTTTTTCCAGTTCTTACTCCAAATTGGTCAAAATGCCTTAGGCAGCTTGAAGGAAAGAGAGGTTTAAAGTGCAGACTAGATAATGGAAAAGAAGTTTTATGTTGGACACTCCTCTTGAAACAACCCTCTGAGTGGCTGAGGAAAAGGGGGTTTCACTTCCCCGCCTGAGGACACTTTGGTAAATGACAGAGTTGGCGATTGATCGGACAACCTTCTGGATCAGAGTCTACCCACAATGCCACAGTCAGCTGAACTGAAATGAATTGAATTAAATTCCATTCAACATTGATGGGCTCGGAGATTAATTGCAGACTAAAGAAAGCATGTTCCCTCCCTTCTCCCTTCGTGGGTACATTCTGGCCCCTAAATTCCCCTGGAAAGCTGCTCTGACATCAATGGGAATTTCTTTTCAGAGGGATACAGCTCCACTATTCCAGCTCACTGTAATATGTTGAACCAAGGAAACATTTTTAGTCTATTTAGTATTTGGCAAAGAAAAGCTAAAAGATAATAGAAAAAGCGACAAGGGCATCTCTGTTGGCATGTTGTTGTTTGTCTGAGCAGAGGTTAGCTCTGCATCAGATCTCCTATAATGACGGGAACGTGGTTGCCCACTGAATGTTGGCAGATCTGCAGCAGGCTGGAAGCTTATCCCACCTCAGTGTCCATCAGAGAAGGTGATGGCAGACCTGCTGGTTGCTAAACTGCCTTCAAAGCTTAGTTGGAAGAGGATAAATCAGTGAGGGATGCAGGGGTTAATCAAAATGAGCCAAGCCATTTTATTTTTCTTTCTTCCAAAGGTTGATTACTAAATAGGTTGAATTTTGGAATAACATTTGAGAGGAGCATTAATATTTATGCAAGCTGCACCACTGAATATGTCTGCTTGAATATACCCTCACGTTTAAATACCACAGGAACTGTAAGAGAAAAATAATAATAATAATTTTAAAAAAACCACTTACAGAGTAACCTGTTGAATTAATGTTGACTTTTTCTCATTTCAGCATAGAAGAGAAGGAAAAAAAAAAAGTGGAAATATTTCTGGATTTCCAAAAGCAGATATCAGAAATTATTAAGACTGGCCTTTGAATGAAGATGATAAAAATAATTAAAAGAGAATATCAAAAAGAACCTCAAAAATGAGACTGGAAGTAAAGTGTGAGTTTGACAGAGAACGTCCACATTTGAATATACTTTCTTTTTTTCAATTTTATATAACCCTTTTGAATTTGTCAAACAATTAGCGAGGAACCTGGACATCCATTCTAATCACTGCAGTTTTTATTCTCCTTTCTACTCTGACTAATAAGGCAAAAGGTAGTTTTTAGCTTAGACACATCATAAAAGCAAGCGTTTCTGCGGATATTTTCATTTGAAAACAACAGAGAAGCAAACACCACCGCAAAAAAAAGAAAAAAAAGCATGACACAGCAGCAGCATTGCAGCGCCGAGGGTGCTGTCAGCCACCATCTATCCTCTAACTTCCCAGCAGGCATCACAGTCACCTCAAGGCCTCACCCTCTTAAAGTGAGCAGGTAAATCGTTAGAGAAAGATAATAAATCATGGTGGGCAATAACACCAACAGAGGCTGTGGTGCAAACTTTTGTCTCCGTGAAAATGTAAGTACTCTTATTGCACTGCAGCACAACTGCTGCTGCAACATTAAACTGAGAGGGACCATTTGTTAAAGTGCTTCCTACCAAACAGTAGCATTGACTTAAAAAAAAAAAAAAAAATGAAGGCCCTGTCATTCAGGAAAATTTCACTGAACGGATGGATATTAAAAGTAGATGAAAGGACGCAGGTCTAAATGATCCTTATCCTATAAGTGAACAACATGCATGAACATGAAAGCAATTTTATTTGCCTTGAGGGGGAGAGATTAAAAATGTAGTTGTACAAGATTATCAACCAAGGGCTGCATCTCCTGGGCTTAAACCAGCAGTCTTTTAGGTCTTATGAAATGGAAATGCTTCATCGATCAAAAACAGTCTTAATCCCTTTAAATCAACATAAGGTGAAGGAATATGATGCTTCAAAACATATTCTTGAGCACTTTGTAATGGCCACAAAAATTATGTTCAACAGTACTTTAGAGACAGCTTCAAAGACCATTTCAAGGAAACCACAGCCCCACAGACAGTTCTATCCACTGCCGTAGCATCTTCATTCCACCCACCTGTGATGGGTGAAGGGCACAGAGGTGGGGTGTATCGTACTGCAGCTGTTACATCCTGTTCTGCCTTAAGAAGTTGTAACAGAGGCATAAGAGGGGGTAATATGAGTATCGTCTCAAGTGGCATTGCGGAAAGCCACAGCAGGGGTGGCAGCAAACTCTGCACAGAGGATGAAAAAAGTTTTGGGACGTCTGCGACCGTCTGCAGATTGCAGAACACTCGAGTTAACAACCAGTCTGAAACTAGCTAACTGCTAATTGCAAATGATTGAGAATTTGATCAATGAACATTTGTTGACCATTATAAGTACTTGAAAACATTCCGCACACACAAAGAAGCAAATTACTACTCATCTCATTTTGTAATTGAGATTAGATATATTCCAATATCTCAATCTGTTGTTGTGCTTTAGTTGTGTTAATAAAAACAGACTCCTGATCCCCAGAAGGCTTTGTGGTGTTTATTACTTTACAACCAGGAATATAAGTAATGTACCTGGGCCCTCATTGGCTTTTAACCTTAAAAAACAGCAGGGAGTCCCTGCTGATAAGCAGCAGCTCAGGCAGGACTATAAATACTGCAGTCCCCTTTTCTCTCCCACTCTCTGCATCCTGTAACCTGTCAGGACCGCAGCTTTCTCATGCCAGCTATCTGAACTACAGTGTAGCCAATTCTGGTACCATCTGTCTTGGCTGCGGAGGCCTCCACTGTTTTCTACTCAAAAGCGACCTGCGTTCCCCAGCATTGTGTCTAAAGAAGCCCTCTGGTTGCCATCTCACTCCTGGCTGCAAATGCACCACCGTGCAGAGGGAGGCACCTGCGCGCACCCCGATGAAGTGAACCCCAGAGAGAAAGCAACTGCAGACGGAGCGTAATGTTTTATCTCTGTCCTATTCAACCAGGCCCACCAAGATCATCTGCTCTCCTCCTGAGGATCACGCTCCCTTCATCACTTCAATAGTGGTCCATCTAAGAGGCTTTTGTGCCTGGGCAGAGTTCAATTAGTGTTGTTTTGCAAGTTTCCTTTTCATTTGTGTCGCACACATGTGGAGCTAGAGCGCCGGTCCCACTGTAACATTTAATCGCTTCTATTTGTTTCCTCGCTACAGAAAAATAAAAGAAAGAAGAAAAAAAAAACGCATCTTTGATTCCCACTTTAATGATCAGAGCATGAATGCATACTTGCCAACCCTCCCAATTTTCCCGGGAGAGTCCCGAATCTCAGTGCCCCTCCCGCAAATCTCCCGGGGCCACCATTCTCCTGAATTTCTCCCGATTTCCACCCGGACAACAATATTGCTATACTATCCTTCACTGGGCGCCGTTTCTGGCCGGACAATAATAATGGTTACATCTCAAAGTCAAGCGCGGCAATCAGAACAGAAGAAGAAGAGACATGGCGAGTAAGAGGAGGAAATACGCGTGCAAGTTCCAAAATGATTGGAAAATAGAATTTGAGTTCATCCAGAACAGCTCGAAGGGGAAGGGGTATGCTGCCTGCTAATGTTGTAGATCGGACTTCTCCATTGAACAAGGTGGCCGAACGGATATAATCACCAACCCCATCCCCCCCGCACCCTTCTTGAATATCTCCCGAATTCTAAGGTCTGAAGGTTGGCAAGTGTGATGAATGGTGAGGTTGATTACTGCTGCAGGTAAGAAACCACTCAACTATCTTCACACATGCGCTCCGTCTTGGCCATGAGGCCTCAGATGTCTTTTGTTCTTTTCAGCCACTGACACATACTGCATGTTAGTACTTTTTTTTCATGCTTTCATTGCTTATCTTTAGTTTTGTTGTAATCTGTTTTGGCACATAGAAGAAGCTCAATCCAAATGTTTTTGTTCGTTTCTAACACTTTATTTAATAAATTCTGACATACTTTAATGAGAGAAGATGTCTCTCTGCAGCGCCTGGTTACAGACAGGCTAGAACAACGTTAGCCGTTAGCTGTGTTTCCTGACCTAACTGTCTCAGGACACTTATTAATAACCTTTGAGTACCTAAACAAGCACACAAGACTTCTGTACTGAAAATGACCTATATATATTTTTTCTTTTTTTCACAATTGGCTTCTAATGCCTAAATAGTTTCAATAATGAAAATTCTTTAACAGCCTAAGTGAAGGTTGGTTTTGTGAGGATTTGTCCAGCAGTTTCTAACAAGATATCGGCTGTGAGCTCGCCGTGGGAGCAGTAGGTCACATTTTAGGATGAGAATAGCGAGGTGAATTCGGGATATGTCATCAAGCTTCATATTTCTGTGTCTTTTGGTCACTTTAAGAAGGCAAGAGTACATAATGGAAGAAGACCAAGTCAAAGAAGAAGAAAAGTTAGCGAACAAACAACAGGAAGTTAGATGCCATGTGTGCTACTATTCAAAACAAAACTTGGGTCACAACCGAAAAACAACAAAAAAGACATCTAAGGTGTGCCTTTCACAGTTGATTGTTGAATGCAATGAAGTCATCATGAAAGGAAATAACTATCTTAGGAAATCTTCCTGCGCCAGAACAAAACCATGACATGGAATGCAAAGATGTAAGTGAGCAAAAATGTGACAATTCTCAGTGGAATTCACACTTTCCTGCACACGCATTACCTAGTAATCTATGAAACATTAGAACTACTGTTTGTCAGGAACAAGACAGGAAACAAGGCCACATTCAGGAATGTTAGGTAAACAAAGAAATCCTACACTGCACCAAATAATTTACAATGCAAAGGAGGAAATACAGAGTGTGTCCCTGCACTTCCTGCGTGATTTTATGGGCTGAACAGCACACACATCTGAAACTCAGTGACGTTTCTTACTCTACTCACACATCCCTCAATTAACCTCTTGACGCAGCCTCTTGTCCGGTCACAATGGCAGGAACAAAAGGCAACAGAATGATGTTTTTTGGAGGCATGAGAGGTAGTATTGTACCTTGCTTCCTTAAGCATTTCAGCACTGGCCGCTCAGGGCCAGCTGGGATGAAAGAACAAGAGAAGCAACATCCGCGCTGAACGTCCGAGTCCCAGGATTTCCCGCCAGGCAATAACCACGTGGTCCAAGCCAAGAGAGCAAGAGAGACAGAGGGAAAGATGTTGTATTGTTCTCGACCTCCTCCCCTTGCGCCATCCCCCATATTAGTGAGACGGATTAACGCCAAGAGCTGCTAGTCCTTAGTGTGTCTGGCTTGCTCTGTGCTGACATGAAAACAAACACACTCAGACCTTCTCCATGTTAATCGGGCTAACAGACAAAGACAGATGCACTCAACAAAAACACAAGGACAATAGGCCTGAAAGTGGAGGATTTACGTATAAATGAGCAGTGTAGTTGTTCAAACAAACTAAGAAGCTTCTAATAAAAAATATATTAAAAATGCTGTAAAACAACATGTTTGCATTTTTGTATGCACAGCATTTATCAGTGATGACATTGAGATGTATAATTCTGAATGTTGTACGTTGATTTCAGCTGAACCTGAATATGTGGAGATATTTCTTTGTTAGGTGGACATCAGGTCTTCAGCATTTGTGTTCTTTTGTTTTTTTTTAGTATTGACTGGAGACCGTGCTTGTCACCCACGATAAAGCTTCAACATACCAAAGATTTCAACTCTGTGGCGACACTATAAAACTGACAAAGGCACATGTTGGAAGCGCTTAGCTAGTTAAGTTAGTTACTAGCACACCAGTTGCCATGTAAACAATAGTAACATCCCACATGACACACTTGACTTTGTTGGTTTAACACTAAAAATCTGCAATTATTTCTTTCTTTTTTTTTTTTTTTTGAGTGCTGTACAGTCCAAGTCCAACAGAACAAGAGGTATTTGCTGTGCTCTCCAGTTTAGTGTAAGTGCATTTATATTCATTTATGACTACATACTGTACATACTTGTTTATGTGATGTTTATGTTTGTCTATGGATTTACTACAGAATCTAGTTTAAGTATCTTGGGGTCTTCTTCACAAATGAGGGGAGAATTTAGCCTTTTGTGGTGAAGAGGGAGCTGAGCCTCAAGCTGAGGCATGGTCATGAATTGTGTGTAGTGACCGAAAGAATGTGATTGCAAAAAAAAGTGGCTAAAATTATTTTTGTCCGCAGGGTTGGTGGACTCTCCCTCAAGAGACACGGTGATAAATTCAGTCATCTGGGAGAAACTGCTGCTGCTCCTCCACATCGAGAGGAGCAAAGCTGAGGTGGTTTTGGGCATCTGATTAGGATGCTTCCTGGACGCCTCCCTGGGGTGGTGTTTTGGGCATGTCCAACTGGGAGGAGGCATAGAGGACACACTGGAGAGATTACATTTCTCAGCTAGACAGGGAGCGTCTCAGTATCCTCTTGGAGGAGCTGGAGGAGATGGCTGAGGTGAGGCAGGTCTGGGCCTCTCTTCTTAGGCTGCTGCCCCTGTGACCTGAACCTGGATAGGCAGAAGTTGATGGATGGATGGATGGATGGTCAACACACATGACACAGACACACAAACTTATCTGAGGTTTGTAGTGCTTTATATGTTAATAATTAAAAAAATAAATAAAGAAATGAGTTGTATTTAGTCAGACCACCTCGCTGCAGCTGTAATTATTTCAGTTTATCCTGCAGCTTTGGAGTGAAGTTCACCTGAAGATCACAGAAGATATAACTGTCTGGAGACCTGACCAGGGTGGCTTATTAAAGTTAGATTCAGCTAATGCTGGTCCAGTGGGAATCCAGTCATGGTGGAAGAGGTGACTGAGGGCTTAAGCTATGATACAGTTAGCTGTTTGGATTAATGTCAGCGATCGCAACCTTTGGAGCAGGTTTTGTTATCAGAAAAGCTACAACTCATGTCATAGAAGCAGAATATGAGGTGTATCTGAACAACTTTGCCTTGACTGATAAAACAAGCAGACCAGCTCTGAAAACGAAAATAACCTCTAAAAGAAAATCATGCACTTTGCTTTATCAATGGTGCAAATTGAGTATTTATATAAAGTACTAATTTTAGATAGCCGACTGCTGCGGCTGCCTCTTTCTTGCTCCAGTAGACTGTGGAGAGGGTGTCTGCTGTTGTCCATAATAGCTTCCAGTTTGTTTAGTGTGTCCCTCTCCA
>JBAMYA010046377.1:0-11056 GCA_037176975.1 Arrhamphus sclerolepis | reverse complement strand
TTTTCTATGGTTCACATTGATCTTGCTGTGAAGAATGCCTGGATTTTTCTCAGCAGAACATAAATTCTCCAACTGCTCATAATGTGATCACTGTCCGGATCAACAGTGAAAAAATCAATCCTTTTTTTTTTTCTTTTTGCGTCATTGAACTTCCATTTCTCAGAGGCTCATCGTGTGACTAGTCAACTTTGTACAGTCACACTAACCCCATGACAAATTTAGATATATTTGGAGCTTCTGATCTGTTGAATAAGTCCCCACTTATTCACTAAATGAATCAGTCAAACAAAATCTAAAGTTATGTGAAAAAGAAATACTTATTTCACTTCTGTGGAATTATGTATAAGACTCTTGTTAAAAACAAAGTGATGCCAATAAACCTATAGATGAAAGGCAATATACGACATAGCGCTGCTTAGTGTCATTGTTTATTCAACAAATTCTACAAAAATGCAGAGGCACAGTGTGAAAATCAAAGTACAAGACATAGGGATTATGAGGGTAAATAGCAGCCAGGTGTTGCTAATCAAACACACTTGATTAATTATCGTCAATCATAATCACCTAAATCAAACAAGAGCATTCAGTTGTGTATTAATTCTGAGGAGGAAAGACAACAGGAAGGTTCTCTAATAAGCAGTTGTTGCTGCCTCTCAAGGATGAGTTATAAAACCATTTAGAGCATCATCATACAGGTAGAAAGAAGATTAAGATGGTATCCAATCAGGCTTCAGTTAGCATAACAAACATTGTTGTATGCCAGGAGAGTCTTTCTCTGAAAAAACAAAACATGGCAGTACAGCTTAGGTGTGCAAAGCTGTATCTGAACAAGACTTCCGGAGCAATTCCCTGAGGGTGGATAAAACTAAACTTGACCATGATGCATAGTGCCATGTTTGATGAAAAGAAAACATGGCAGGAATACCTCCTACCTACTGTCAAGCATGGTGGTGGAACGGGTCAGGATTGTGGGTTGTTCTGTAGTTATGGGATGTAGACACCTTGTTATCACTCAGCAGGTCATGAAATTTGCCTTCAATATGAGAAGCTAGAACCTCAAACAGGGATTAATACTTTAAATAATTACAGTTGAAAACAATTGCATGTTATGTAATGATGAATATTCATCTTTAGTGGCTTATTGCATTATGGCAGTGACATGCAGTCAGGAGAGGCAGGGCCTTCCCTGTCATCATGGAAAGAATAAAATAAATAATAAACAAACAAATTAAATGGTTATTTCAGTGGTTTGAACTACAAACTAGTTTTCCATTTAACTTAAAAAAAAAATTAAATTTTCGCATTTCCCAATCAAATACAGGGAAGAGACACATGGTGAGGCAACAGAAGCTGAGCCTCACCTTGGATCACACAATCCTTCACTAACTGTGCTCTGCCATGCAATGAGAGCATGTTACTTTATGTAGCCAAAACACTTTAATATACGCCCCTCTGATTTTTCTACAGTTTTACTGATGTACGCAATATTTGTAACCTGTTTCATGTGCTCAGCAATTTTACAACAGCAGTGAAAAGGCACTAGGTGAGGCTGCAGTTCTCCTGCCTCACCTCATCTTGTGGTAGGGGGCAGTAGTGAACCCAGAGCTTCTACTCTGCAAGTGTGGATGTATGAGAGGGTTAGAGTTTTAAAACTGAAAGAATACAAGGAAACCTTCTATTCTAAATAAATAAATAACATATTTTTGTCCAGAAAGGATCAGCACATGGAATTGACTTATAAGTAAGGGTAACACTGCAGTGTTGGCGTCACATGCACTACTAGTCAAAAGTTTGGACACACCTTCTTGTTTAATGGTTTTCTTTCTTTATTTTCATGACTATTTACATTGTACATTCTCACTGAAGGCATCAAAACTGTGAATGAACATATGGAATTAAGTAGTAAACAAAAAAAAAGAAAATTCTCAATGCAGATTGTTCTGTTTTTCTTGCATTATGTGTACTGTATACAATATTTGGCAAAATCAGTCTATAGTAGTGTAATATGTGGCTATAGAAATGGCAGTAGTCTTTGCTTTTTCTTAAAAGTAACAGCAGAAGGACACTTTTGATTGCCAGTAATTATGTACAGCTGTGCACAGTGCAAATGCAGGACAGGATGCAATGTTCCCTACTGGGTCTATTTTACCAACAAGAATGCTCCCTCATAATTCACTTGCATTTGACCTTAATTTTCCTTTTTGCAATTTTTTTCATTTCCCTTCTATTCATCACAGATCTATCCATTATATTAACACGATCAGCGTGCCTAGTTTATTGCATGCACAAACTGAAAAACGCAAAATCCCAATCAGGGAAAGAACAACAAAGTCTTCCCAGCTGTCATGCTGGAAGAGGCAAGTCACAGTCAAATGGCTGGCATATGTCCACTTGATTTTAAGTTTCCATCAAGATCTTAAAATAATGCTCTGATATTACACTTTTTTTTTCATGGTAACTCAAATATAGGACAAGATGAACCACTTCCGGTCTTTGTACTCTAAGCTTTTTGAGACTGAACTGAACTTCGTTTTCATGCACTATAAAAAACCTGTAGATCATATGACTTGGTTTTCCAAAAAATCCTTTCTTTCAAAATGGGAAAAACACAGCAGGGTAGGTTCTTCAGGCATTATGCCTATATGGTCAAGGCTTACGCAGCTTTGCATCATGCAGGGCGCGTGTGAAATTAGGGATGGTAGCTTACATAAAATGATGATTTGGTGTCCTGGTTTCTGAAATGAGCTACTGTGGTAAATGGTGCTTTGTGCTGTTTCATGGAGTGTCATTGTGGTTTGTTGACAGAGCAGGAAAGCAGAGACCGCAGACTTAATAAGTCTGACATTTCCTAAACATCTTCATCTTTGTCATGAGAAGCTGTTGCTTTCCACTGGTTAGTTTGCTGAATCTGAATATCTTCCCTGACACTGGTTGCTTGCTGCTTTTTATTTTTTTTCTACCTGCCTGACGATCTCAGCACCAGTCTCAATGTTCCATACTCGTTTGTTTGGATGTCCAGTTGCTTTGGGATGTTGATGGTACTTTTTTGTTTCTGTCTTTGCCAGACTGTCTGTGAGCTGTGTTTGTCATCTGTTGTCAAGACATTTCACTGACTCACAGTGACTAAGAGGTGCCTGCAGTGTTAGCCTGCTCTGACCTGACTTCAAAATAGACAGCGTGGCACGCACACCATTCCCACAGAACATTGCCAAAACAGGGCTTTCCTTGTACAGTGTTAGTTCCCATGTCAGGCCCTCTTTCAGATCAGGCTTTTATTATGACTCACTAGTTATTAGACGTTAAAGCAATCAGTTGAAAGCAATCACTGAAGCTCACACCAATTGTCATAATGTGTTTGGCTGTCAGTTAACAGGAGCACACATGCTGGAACACTGTCTTTTGATTCACTGATTAGAGCTGGGGTGTTGATGTTTGGATCAGACCTTTACCAAGCTGCTTACTTCATGAAAATGTTAATGTGATGTTATAGGTCAATACAGAAGCGGCTCCTCTGTTAACGCTATGCTCTCTAATTCTCGGGCCACCATTATCATCGTGTCATGTGACAGCTGATGATGATACTATTTGTCTTGATCTATAATAAATCAAGACTAATGACATTAAATTATATAGAGTTAAAAAAATAAATAAATTAAAAAAAAAAGGCCTCCAGGCAAAGACTGTTGACTGGCAGAAGTCTAGGCAAGTGCGGTTATGCTCTTTGGAAGCCCAGGAACTCCTTGGCCAGAGGCCCAGCCAGACGCAGAGGATGAAAAAAAAATGGGTGTTGGGTGGGGGGAAGGGAGGGGGGAGGGGGGGCAAGATGAGTGAACCAAGGGAGGAACTGAGAGGCTTGTCTGTACTTTGATCTGATGACTAAAGCAAAAGATCAGTTATGTTCTCCCAGAAAATATGTATAAACAGATCACCTACCATTTAAAACGTATATGAGTCATTATTTTGGATTAAAGAAAGCATGATTGAAGATTTGAAAGCTTTTTTAGATGGCTTTGAAAACGTCTAAATGGGAATGGCAGGGGCGTTTTCCTGGACAAGTGAAGCCGATGACTGATGCCTTGTTTCTGAGGGCCTTTGTAGTGCAACAGCAGAGCGATATTCACAAGTTCCACAATGTTTTTGTTTATTCTGCTCAGAGAATGAAAACCAAAGAAGATATTGAAATGAAGGTGTAATGAAGAAAAAAAAGTCAGCAGAAAGCATCTGCTTTAGCTGACCACATGTACATATTAAAGTAGTGTAATCATTATCATTAAATATTATTACATTTTCTGGTGGCTTAAGGTAGAGAAGCAGCAGAAGAAATATTATTTCAGTGGCTTCTACTATATTTTAAGAGAGTAATCGCTGGACTTCCAAGAAATGTCTCACACAGTGTTACGTGTTTTGAATGAAATTCAGAGATAGTATCCAAATCCCCCCAAAAATAAATGTTTCTGTATAGACCTTTACAGAGAAAAAAGGAACATCTGCAATCTGGTTGCCTAAGGTTAGGGCTAGGGTTTATTAGCTCACCATTGAGGAAATGAAAACGAATAAATTGCTCTAAAAGGTTTGATGAGCCGTTAGTCACTTGGAAAGACTGCAACACTGAAACTCAACTTCAAAGAAACTCTTTGCTAAGTTTCACTGTAACTTTTGGTTCTTCTTTGGCTGCTTTTGATACACACGAGTCAACTGTTATGATGCTGCACAATTACGAGGCACACAGTTGGAATGACACTGCTTTGATAACCTTATGCAAGTTGCAATACATGTTTTCATCTGGTTTTTCTAAGGTTTTTCCCTGATGGCAGGAGAGTTGGACTGCTGTGTAAAGTCCTCTCCTGCGAATCTCAACAATTGTCAAAAATAAAACAACAACAACAGATTACAGATGAATAATTAATCTGGTTTGAATAATTAAATGGAATAATAATTTGTTGGGCAGTTCTGGATACAAACCAGTACGCTGGCAATTTACGCAAACTTTACGAAGCCCGTAAGGGGACAATAATGGAAAAAAAATAAATATATATAGTGTGGCAGTTCTAGGTTTGCATGAACAGTTGACACCATTAATTAAAGAGTATGCAGCACCTCAAGGACAAGAGAGTTTGAGTCGTCTGTGTCAGCTGTCTGTTTGCACTAAGAGCGAGGTTAACCACGAGCATTGCTCTCAAGTGGGGCTCCCCTCTTCTTATGACCACGGTCAGCAAGTGGCAAGCAGGAAGGGTTAACAAGAAATGTCCTTTTTGTTTTCTTTTTGTACGTACATGATCGGAAGCAATGCGTCATGCACAGTCACTGCATACCAAAAGATAAACACCTTTTCTCTTGTTGCGCATTTCTTGCTGGACATCATGAAAAACTTTCTTGTGAGCACCAGATTTTTTATTTTCCCCTCTTTGATGTCCCCTTACAGGCTCTGTAAATCTTTGCCTAAGCCTAAGAAGTAAAAAGAAAAAAAAAAAAAAAACTCAACATGACCATTAGATAACATTTGTGGCCTTTCAAAACAATTTTGACACTTTGTTTGTCAATGGGCTGCATGAGCAATGCACTCATGAAGTCTGTTTCTTTATTTGCTCAAAAGCACATTTCATGCTTTCCAAGAGGTAAACTGTTGCAATTGCTCTGAATCTCTGGCTTGAACAGGGTCCACGCATTTCTGTACAACATACAGGTACATTTATTCATTTTTACTGGCTCAAGTAAAGGAGGAATTCAAGGCTTGTTGTTTAAAGATCATGACCTCAATGAATGCTGCAAACCTCTTCTTATACCATTTCTTGAACAAGATTACTCCAGAAACTGGTGACTAGGCTCAGTGGGGATTTTCAGTCTACATGAATGTGAAAACGTCCACCTAACTTCATCCCGTTCAGCCTTTTATCTGAGACAATGACATTTCCCAATTATAATATAGCATTTAATATAATTAGCAACAAAGTCACACACACATACACTTGGTATAAGTATACGTGTAAGTTTATATGTTTATGAAAGATTGAATTTTCTTTCTTTTCTTTGCACTCCATATTCTTTTTCAATCTCATGATTTGACATATAATATGCATGTCGGGGAAACACTAAGTAGTTTTTTGATAAATCCTCAAAAGTTGTACCAAGACAAGTTTTCTCTATGGAGGTAGGATCTTACAGCAAGACAGTTTCTGAAACCACAAACACCGTATGCAGTATTTGCTGTAGTCATTAGTACTTAGCATGCCAGTGTAAAAGTAACTGGTATAACAGAAGCTAGTCATGACGCCTGCTGCTGTGGCTCATTGCATAATAGGATTCAGCATGTTAGGTAGCCTGGTCAGTCGCACACAGTAGAAATTTCTGTAGAAGTACCAAACCATACAGATATTTTTTGACATTGTTTGCATACTTTGTACAGTACACATTCAGTCTGTATTAGTTATTTTTCAAAAGCAGCTACAGTTGCCAAGTCACAGTATCTTAAGACATACTTATTATGTGATTATGTGGTATAATTCACATGTGACGTCTTGCTATATACATGACTGTGTAGAGGACTGGGTACATGACACTGACTGTTTGATTTGAATGATTAGAATCAGGGCAAAGGGGAGAGGATGGATAGTTTGACTTCCATGCCAGAGACCAGACTGACACTCACTCACTTTTTTTATTTTATTTTATTTTATTTCATTTTATGGTTCTAATCTGTTCTCACGTGGGAATGGTTGTGCCTGTATGTTAAAAACACAAGGCGAAAAAGAGCCAACTGTTGTGTTCTCACTTTCCACCCATTGATCGCGACGAGACTAAATCTTGGCCACGTGGATCAATGTGCTTATTATTTTCTTGGGCGACCGCGCTGCTTTTTCATGTGCTCACATCGTCAAGTTTTCCCAATGCTTCTGTCTGCCGCAACCCACCACCCTCTGTGTCCATGTCTCTGGCTTGATGTGCTCTGGCTCCTGTTTCTTTGAAAGGCCTTGACAACAGCAGGTCAGCTTCTGTGTGTCCGTTTCTCCACCACTGATTAGCACGGGGCAGAGGGGAACTGGCAACTTGTTTTGTTCTTTCACCAGCAGGAGTGAGTCCTGAAGCAAAGGGAATCTCTCAAGTGTATAAGCCTTGAGCCCTCTCTTTCACACACAGAAATACTTACACACTTACACATTTGCTTGTTCTATATACTTCTTTCTTTAGCTGCCTCGAAATTAAATGTAAATCCACTTCTTTCCCATGTCTGCTTGAAACCTCACAATATTTACAAATAACTGATTATAAAACTGCTCATCGTGAATGATCATTAAGATATATCAGTATCGTGTATCTTTTTTGCATATTATCATTATTATTATTATTATTATGAATTTTCACATATACTTAAAATATATTTTTTCCACATTAGGAAACCTTTTACCTAGCTTGCAAAGAAATTAAAGCTCATAAGAACATTACTGCTAATGATTTTCAGTTAATGGTTTTGTATCTAATACAATCGTCTCAGTGCACAACTCTAGAGATCCATTCAACTAAAGGACTATCTCATCTGCATTGTCTTCCTTGAAAAGCCTTGAGTTGCGTCTGGGAATGTCAGAATATCTGACACAGGCTTATCGATGTTTGAACAGATTCCCTTTGTAGATGAATAAATAAATAATTTAAAAAAAAAAAGTATTTCTCAGTCTCTCCTCATCTTTTCGTTTTTGTCAAGCTTCTGAGCTCCACTGCAGAGTGTATTTACAGCAAAGCGTCGGACTTTTTTATTTTTTCTGTTTGCTGACATGATATAACAGGATGTTCTATCTGATGCTTGCCGACTGTTGACACCTACTGTCAAAAGACTTTTGCTGAAGATCCTCAGTGAAATACCAACCTACTTGTGTTCGAAAAGCTAAAGATATGGGAACAGCTCAAATACCCTGTAGCTGATCCTGTTATTTAGAGATAGCCGATGATATTTCAGGTTTAAGATATGACCACTACTAGTGTTTTTGTGCATGCACGCACATACACACACACACAAGTATGAGCACACACTCATCTACATTAGTGTATAAGGTAACACACAGACTAGCTCAAGTTAAGACATGTCAGTTACTGGCAGGATTTCTGTAACTAGGACAAATATACTGGTGGTTGCATCAGTTTTATTAGTAAGAGAAATGACATTTCTTTGCATTCCAGGTTAGTTTTGTCCATTTTGCAGAAACATGCAAAGTTAAAAAAAAAAATCACTGCAGGTTGGAATGCTGCATCACCATATCAGTCCTCCCTGATAGCACTTTGACTGCATATGCTAAGTGAATGGGACAGGCTGCTGCATCTGGTATTCACTCTCTTTAGTTGTCCATCGACTAAAGGGACTTGTGAGTTTGTGTGCATGAATAGGAGCGAGCAACAGAGTGGCTAAGAAAAAAGGAAGAAGAGGACAATGACTAGATATTTGTGTGCATTTGTGTGTGTGTGTCACTGTGCTCGTTCTTTCAGAGCACAAAGTCAGCAATGTTTCTCGGGCTACAGCAACGTAATTGCAAAACCTGTTGTAATTGATCATGTTCCATATAAATCAAAGCTTCCTGCACATGCTGCACAAGAGAACCGGCATGCTGCAGATTCTGTTTGACCAGTGCTAATATTCTAATAATCGGGCTGCTGAGTTTAAAAATCGTGTAAAGCATTTCCATCTACTTAACTGTGTGAGAGAGTTTTATGTATGCTTGTCTCTCTTTCTTTCTTTCTCATGTCTCTCCTAACATTAGTCCATTTTGATCTGCAAACAATGACACTATCATTGCTGTCAAGACTGATACCGCAGCATCTGGTACACATCTGTTGCTAGAGAGATGACAAAGACAGTCAGAGAAACAGATCTGATCTGTAATGATTTTATTCACTTGAAAGGTTTTATGCTTTTCTTTTTTTTTTTTTCTTTTTTGTTTTTTAGCAATTACCATTATCTAACACCAACAATAAATAGTAATGTATTCTTTTTACATTTGGAGGAAAGCCCTTTTCCCCTAGTGGATGTTTTAAAGAGATGCTTAACGACCCACAACCAAAGAGATTTTCAGAGAAAAGTTATCAGGAGCTCATCTCAGTGGACATGGTCCAGTTCATTAACAGCAATGTAGTAAGACCCGTAGATCCATACAGAGTCACTCTAATTCACCGCCGTCACACATTTATTACTTTCTTTTGCACTTCTTGCCAATAATTACATTGGTTGTCTAAAGAGCTATTTTTTTTGTTCCCACTCCTTTTCATTTCCCCCCACTTCTTCCCTTTGCTTATGTAATTCAGTCTACTTACATCACGCAAAAGGCTGACCACCATTGGTGTTAATCACAGCCAGAGCTATTCAAATCCAACCGTGCAATCTATTCCCCCAGCCCACATTGTTACACTATTCCATTATCAGTTTTAGTCATTTGTCTGTCATGCAGTTTAAGCATTTTATCAAACTTTTCCCAGCCAATTAGTGTGAATCTTATTCAAGTTAAGTAGGTGAAAGACCACCCGCTCAACGGCTCAGACCCTGGAGAGCAGTATTATTCACAGGTGTTACATAAATCTATTGCTACAGTACAGTGGTGCCTGTATAGATGAATAGTCCTCTGGTGATACAGCAGTGTAGATAAACAGACTAGACGACCTCAGTGGTAAAGTGTTAAAAATGTGTTGTGTGGCTGCCACCTTGTCTAGCTGGAGGAAGCTATTTATGTGACTGTCTGTGTGGCTCACATTACCAGGCCGTGGAGCTCGGGTCTATAGGTGAAAGTTGGGTAGCCTGTATGTCATTCCCTGTGCGTGAAAGGCAGAAGTACAAAGAGAGCCCGGACTGACTCAGAGCGAACAGGCACTAGGTGCGATAGCCCAACAGACACCACTGTGCTGCCTGTAATGAGAATTTGTCGGAGTGGTATGTGAAATTTCAGTGTGTGCAGCTGGTGGATCAGATACGTCAGTCTCTGCTGCCAAACAGCCTTGTTGTACTTCATCTGATTAAGCCTAATCCACTGTTCAAGAGTGAGTGTGGGTGTGTGCACATGTGTGTGATTTCTGGTGTTCCACGGATGCTTTCCACAGCAGTTGCAATAATCCACGTGCACGCGCACACAATGACCAATGGTTGGATTAGGCCGCTAATGTCTTCTGTCCCACCTCTCATCCTTGCGTGCACACACACAGACACACATACAGCAGCATACTTTTTTATTTTTTTTGTTATTTGAATAGCATCGGTTATGCAATGTCAGGCATTACCAGCAGCCATCAGTTATGTCAGTGTGATGACAGATGCCATTTTGTCAAATGTACTTCAGGAGGGATGGATGAAGGTTTGTCAGCTGTTTCACTGTAATGCAGTGAATTTTCCAAAATACAGTAATGTAAATAACTTACTCTACTTTTTACATAATACTTGTGAATTTTGACTTAGCTTTTGTTAAATACAGAATGTTATAGCGTTATGTTGTATTACTTTTCATTTGAGGATATATTCAACTAGATTTAAAAGTGGCAAAGGACCAGACAGTTTATTTTGTTCCCTGCTGATGCTTTAAAAATATATAACTGAAAGAAGGTGCACTTTCCTTTTCACTGTATAAACATGATATTAAAATAAATAGATATTATAAAATGTTCCCATAGGTCTTAGAACTATGAAGCAGCTATTAATTTATACTTGCTTATTTGAAATAGGAAGGGAAACAAACACACAAGTACACAGAAATTTCTGATTCTGGTCATATTTATTGGCTTAGTTTATTATTGTTATCATTATTATTATTATTATTATTATTATTATTGTTACAAATATTGTTATTATTATTATTCATAATAATAGTGGCAAAATGGCCTTAGTATAAAAAGCAAATTAACTGTAGGAAATCATAAAAATTCAACTGCTACAATAGCTGTGATTCACTTTGGGAGATGCTTGTGTTTACTTTTCATTATCTTTTTTTTTTTTTTTTTTTTTTTTTTGGCCTCATACCAGAAAAAAACAAACCTCCCCCGATCCTCTCAGTAAAAGTGACCTAACTGGACAAGGCAAGGACTCCTCTTTTTT
>JBAMYA010046376.1:0-11057 GCA_037176975.1 Arrhamphus sclerolepis | reverse complement strand
CAACCCCCCCCCCCAAGTCATTTTCTCACAGACACTCTCTCTTTGTCTCACACACGCACACGCACACACACACACATGTATATATGTATATGTATACACACATATATACTATTTATATATATATTTACAACTACAAACAAACAAACACAAATAAAATACTTTCAATATCTGAACGTAAGAAATACTAACGCATTCGGGTATATGACGACTTGGGAGTGAAAATGTGTTGCAAGTGCTGTCAAACATCTCTGAAGAAGGCGAATGCTGATCACCGAAATTGCACAAGGTCATAAGAAAGAAGTTAAAAACTTTGACTTAATAAGAAGACTTGATACACGTTTTTGGGACAAGTAACATACACTTCAATCAGACACTTATAATTTATTTTCCCAAGCCACGCAGAGCCGCAACGTAAGGATGAAAGAGCCGCATGCGGCTCCGGAGCCGCGGGTTGCCGACCACTGAGATAGTTGAACTTTTTAGCAAAACTTAGTGCTTCTGAAATGCTGGTCCTGGGAGATTCTTATCTTAACTGACTTTCTAATGCATCCGATTACTTAAAGGAAATTTGTGTCAATCTTACCTTAACACAATTAATCAATTAACCAATTTGTCCAAATCTGAAAGAATCCACCATGTCAACCCTGATAGACTTAATACTATAGAATAAAAAGGACAAAATTATTGCCTCAGTTTTAGAACTTGACATTAGTGATCACTGCCCCATCGAATGCATCAGATCTAGTTGCATGAACAAAACAGGCTCTTGGATGGTGGTTAGAAGGAATTTTTAAAAATTTAATGAACAAGCTTTCCTTTCTGACTTAGCAATGAGTGAACCCCACCTTACATTAGAAATCTCAGATGTTGGTGGGACATTAAACCATTTTAGTAAAACTTTCCTAACAGTGGTAAACAAACATGCACCACACAAAAAGTCAAGAATAAGAGACAGATCAAGTCCCTGGTTTACTGGTTACTGGTTTCCTCATTGTTCAGATCAGAAACCTCTGTACCTCTAATACCGGAAAAGCTAAATCAGACTATTTCCTCAACCTAATCACCAACTCTACAAACCCTCAAAACTTCTAGAAAAACAGTAAATGCCCTTGAAAATAATTTCCCTCCTTTCCCAACCAGAGTTTCAGTTAATAATCAGCATATTTCTGCCAAGAAGGAATTATGTAAAGCTTTTAACACTCATTTCACTGCAGCTGGTCAAATGTTCAATAATACAGATACAAACCTAGTGAATAAAATTAATTTCAAATTTACTCTTTCTGATAGCCAAGGTCTCTTCTCACTCCAGCCCTTTTCCGTATGCATAGTTGCTAAAATAAATCCACGAAAAACTACTGTAGAAGATGGGTTGGACCCCCTATTTCTGTGTCTTGCCGGTCCAATTATTTTAGAACATATTTTATGCATTTTTAACATTTCAGGTTAATCCTGCAAGATTCTCAGGATCTGGAAAATAGCTCTTGTAATTTCTCTGCATAAAGGTGGTAAGGCAGCAGATTTAAACAACTACACACACAATCTCAAAACTATCATATATAGCAAAAATTTTAGAATCTATAGTGAATCATCAACTGAATTACTTTCTTCACGAGTACTTTGTCCCGTCTAACTATCAGTCTGGTTTCAGAGAAAGACAGCACTATCTCTGATTTGATTTAACAAAAGCTTTTTATGTTTTAAACATCATCCCAGCTTTTTTTGGAATTGTGATCATATAAACAAAACATATTTTTTTGAATTTGACTATGATCTGTTAGGTTTTTATTCACCGCTTTAAAAAGTCTGAAAATCTAATTATATGGATCAAAACCATTTTTTATATCCGGCTGTAATTGTGTTTGTGTATTGTATTTCTGCTGTAAAGTTAAAAACACCCCAGAAGAGTTTCTTTAGCTTCTTGTGACCACCTCCTCGTGGGTCTTTTGATTACAGATTGTCTCTCAACAAGAGGTTTGCAAGCAGAGGAGTGAATGACCAGATTGTGATTTATGACTTGAAAGAGCTCTCAACAGGAAAAAAAGAGCCTTCAGGGAGGGAGTTGGGGAATCGTTGAAAAGGGCTATGTTGAGTTGGGAAAGAGATACGCTTTTTCACGCTTTGTCTTTTTCTGCACCAAAATCAGCTCAATCTGTTCTGCATTGTGCTCTGCATCCACCCAAGAGTCAAGTACTTTTGTCAGTATAGTGTATGTGTACTCCAAGGAATTTGAAGGATTGAACCCTTTCAACTTCCACCCTATTGATACAGAGAGGAGGCCATCTCCTTTGTTTGAGTGATGCTTAATGTTAAGTTATTTACCAAACACCACTCTGACAGTCTCTGAATCTCCTCACTGTAATCTGTCTCGTCATCTCCAGAGATGAGCCCAATGATGGTTGTGTCATCAGCAAATTTTATGATGGAATTGGACAAGTGAGCTCAAGAGCAGTCTTGGGTGTACAGAGAGTAGAGGAGAGAGCTCGGTAAACATCCCTGGGGGGAGCCAGCGCAGGGGGGTGATGGAGGAGGAAACGTGTGGACCAGCTTTAACTAATCCAAGTATATAAGATTGGGGAGAGGCTTAAGTCCACCAGTTTACCAAATAGGATGTCCAGAATGATTGCATTGAATGCTGAGCTGAAGTTGATGAAGAGCATTCCCACATGACATACAAATGAGGAATGATTTGTCCATTTTTGTTCAGTATTGATGCTAGTTTTTTGTTATTCAGATTGAAGATAAAAATCAAACCATCTTTTGATTTTTGTGCTCTCAAAAGGTACATCAAATAAACATTTTTTGTTTGTTTTTATCTCTGAAAAGAAAATTGAATGACCAAAAAAGGTGCACCGAAAGCGGTTCCAGCACTGCCATGGTTTCATTACTCTCACTTTGACAAGCAAAAAAATTTTCAGGTCACATAAACTGACCAATTAAATACTAAAATCAAATTCAGCCTTGTGGCATGTTTTTCTTCTTTGTACTTTTGAATAAAAAAAAAAAATCGGATTCAAAAACAAATAAGCAGCTTTTTATTTTTTGATGGAGGTCTACCAACAGCAGCCACTTTCAGATCTGTTTTTCCTGGACAGGCGATTACAGAGGTCCGGATGTGTGTGGTCTAATTAGAATATTACCAATAATAGGAGGGCCTTGTCTCCACCTCTGCCTGGAGGTGGAGCTAAAGTTCTGATGTGGATGTGAGGAAAACACATCTGCAAGCAAGAGAACAAAACATGAGCTTTGAGAGTGTTTTGACTCACCCAATGGCAGTTTTGTGTTGTCTTTTTTGCTCTCAACTATTAAATTTGCGCTCTCCACATGTGATATTAGCCACACTGAATGCTGAATACATTACGCATATGAAATTTAAACAAATTTGCATGTGAATTTGTTTATTGGAGCTCTCCCTTCTTGACTAAAATGTACTTCCGTAGTTAAAAAATCCAAAACAAAGTTCAGAGTTCAAATCACAACCTGGCCTTTCTCTCATCCACTTGCAGACCTATTATTCAGAGATTTTCTGTAATCAAAAGACCTGTGAGGTGATGGTCACAGGAGGCTGAATAAACTCTGCAGGAGTGTTTTGAAGCTACACTCTGTAAGCCACATGTATATATGCCATGAGTCTGTCACTGAATATGTCAACTTCTGCGAGGACATCAACCTCACAAGAACAGTGAGGTGTTTCCCCAGTAACAAACCCTGGACTTTAACTATCTTAACGAGTCTTTCAGCAACAAAAAAAAAACTGTCTTCAGGGAGGAAGAGGGGGAAATATTGAGTTCAGTGGTTGGAAGGTTGGACTGCAGGGTCCAAGACCTGCATGAACGTTTGGGAGCCAAGTGGGTGCGCAACATCGCTACAATAGCACCAGAAAAAGGAAGAGAAATAAGAGAGCGAGACTGTGGAAGATAGATATGGTTGATTCTATTAAATGATTCAAGGTTGTCGCTGCAGACATGAAGGATCTCCTGTTGCACTGGATCTGAAGAAGCCTCTGACTGTATGGATCTTTTTGCTACTGCTCTGTTGTTCTCTCCAACCACATCAGGAGATGCTGGGGCACTTGCCTATTTCCCCCTCACCTGTCTGTCACTAGCAGTAAGGTGAAGAGGCAGTGGAAGTTTAGGTCCTTCAGTAATTGCAGCAAGATGTTACATATATTCTATAAGCCTGTTATAAGAGTGCAATGTCACCTGCAGTCGACTGTTAAGATAGCAACATTAGAGCCTGTGACTTAAAAACTTTTTAACAAACTAATAAATAAGCTGACTTGTTTCTGGAGACTGTTCTTGAGCCTCTATGGCTGATTGTGCATTGAAGAATACTTGATAAAATGGAAAACAGTGAACAACCCTGAGCATTTTCCTCAACAATATATTGTTTCAACACAAGTGTCTTCAGTCAGAGGCTTCCTCAAATCTGTTGCAAAACATACCGTTACAGGATATCTTTCCTGCCCATAGCAATAACTATCTGCAGTGAATCGTTGAAGAGACTTCAATTATGAGAACTAATGAAATGGTTAATCGGCCTTTTCAGATTAATAAAGTAATTTTGAATTTAAGTGAATCAAAACCTACTATAACATCTACACTTTTGAAAAAGTGTCAAAAATATTATTCTTTTGAAAAATGCACAAATTTCAATGTTCAAAACCATGTACTTGTGTGTTTAATTAAAAAAAAAAAATCCAGTTACTAAAATAAAGTGTTTTTAATTTTCTTTCAGTCATCTTATTTATTGTATTTCTGGTGCAATAATTGCATTTCTTTGTTCTCTATGTGCAGGCTAACCCTCCAGCATATGACCGATTAGAGGATCTGGCTTCACTGCTTTATCTGAATGAATCTAGCGTCATGCACTGTTTGAGGCAACGCTATGGTGGTAACCTCATCCATTCTTATGCTGGAACCAACATGGTGGTTATCAACCCTCTCAGCACACCTTCCATGTACTCGGAGAAGGTGAGTGGAAGATGGTGCCTTTGTAGCAGTAAAACATGAGTGTGATATTGTGAAAATCTCAAATGCTTGGTTACCTGGATTACCTTGTTTACATTCACCCAGTTCAGAATAGAGTGTGTGTTGGAGGTGGAGAATGACAGAAGCAGCTTACTGAATCATTATTCACCCTAAGGACAGTACATATTTCTAGTTTCACCGCAGTGTTAATTAAATGATTGCTTAGTTACGTTTTGTGAAAAACATGATGTTGCAGTCTATCATCTTTTTCTGTGTGAACGTGCACATTGTTTGTCCAGGTTCCTCCATCTCAATGCTGATGCTGGTCATTTCTGGGGAGGGCAACTTGTCTGAGGTCTTTGGATCCTTAACTCTAGAAGTAGTTTGTTAAAGTTGGAATAGCAGTTCAAAATTATGTCTTTACATTGATGATTAATATCAAATACTGTCTGTGTTGTGTAAGTAAGAGTCACAGTGCTGAATTTAAGCACATGAGAAAACCATCTAGGTAAACCAATGTCTGCAGTCTAGCTAAACACTGGGTTTCACAATTTGCATTTGCTGCGATTTGTTCTGACTGCTTTGAAATGTGTAAATTTAACATCAAAACTATCAGATTTTCTTTTTGATGTTTTAATTGTCAAACATTAATACCTGAATACAGGTACACAATAATAAGTTGTAATTTCATCTTTATTGTTGCAAGTATTGACTAGCAGCTAGAAAGAATTTGTTTGTTGACTTTGGTTAACACTTAAGTTTTATTCAACAAAAAATCACTGATAATGCTTATTTACACTCTCTTTTTTCACTCTTTTGGCACCAAAAGGTGATGCACATGTTCAAAGGCTGTCGACGGGAAGACTCTGCTCCTCATATCTATGCCATGGCACAGTCAGCATACCGCAGCCTGCTCACCACCAGGCAGGATCAGTCTATTGTGCTACTGGGAAAATCTGGTAGTGGCAAAACTACCAACTGCCAGCATTTAGTCCAGTACCTTGTCTCCATTGCAGGGAGCACGGGAAAAATCTTCTCTGGTAAGTATTTCAGAAAAAGACAATAGAAATGTATCTAGTTGAGAAAAGCAAACTTATCTACGTATGCTGCTTCTACTAGAGAAAACTGTCCAGAAGCTTAGTGTATACCTTTATATTTACTGCAGACTAAATGACTATTAAATTTCCCAAAGTTCTTAACCTGTCATACAAACAAACCTATGTTATCAATGAGTATCAAAGTTTACTTTTTAAAATTTATTTTGAAAAATATAACTTTTTGTTTTTTGAATAGCTAATTTAGCTATTTTTTCTGATCAGTACTAAGGTTATTACATTTCATTCAACATGTCTACATGATGAATGATAAATGTATCCTTAATGTTACAAGTTTTAAAGTTTCTCTCTCAAAGAAAGTCACTTCAAACACAGAGTAAAAAAAAGATCAATAGTTTACCGAAATAAACTAAGTAATTATTTGCCATTTACTGACCTAATTTTGTTATGCATAGATAACATTCGACAGCCAAAATTTAATTAATAACTCAGTAACACTTTCATTTGACAGGTTGTTCGATGGTATGGTGGTTAGCAATCTTAATAGCAAGTCTTTTACCATTATAACTTTGAAGAAAATGATTTTGAAATTTGCAATTTTACCAGTTGGAATCTCATCTTTGGCCATTCTGTGTGTCTTCCCGTACTCATCTTTCACTGGTCGCTCTGCCTTCGTCTCATAGTCTAAAAAAATATCTATGTTATGTTAGTTGATTGTTTTAAATTCCCTGTAGCGAATAGGGATAGGGGACCAAAAAAAAGATGAAGCAGGCTTAGAAAATGGATGGAGCATTCATGAAAACTAATGAAAATAATGAAATAGCCACAGTGCTTCAACCTGTCAGGACAGTACTCCAGAACAGAAAAATTTGTTGGTTTGAAACACTGCACGATTATGAATCTATGCTTCAAATCCCTTTTACATGCCATGACGCAAGTAGGATCATTTACCCAGTTGTCCAAATCCCAGGCAATGATGTCTTTTCACTTTTTCTATTTAAATTTCATTCATCCATCTCAGTGTTAGACCAGGTAGCAATTTGTGGTGCTCCTGTGGTGCCGATGAGGGAATCGAGTGTCACGGTGTCATGGCACTCATTGAAGTGATGACCTATTTTAATGACAAAATTTATAAAAAAAAAAAAAGACAAATAAACCAAGAATTAACAGAAGAAAGATGATTTGTAGTTCTAAACATATTTAGGGTATTTCTGTCCCTCACATGATGTTATTCCTCTCTCCTACAACATCCATTATAATTACACGTGATGTAACAAGACAACAACCATCATAAATATTTAAAAATATTCATTATATATTATATATTTTAGTGTAAAATTGTTTCACATTGTTTCGGGCAGGCAGATTTCACCTGATGGTTGCAAGACCAGGCAACCACCAGGTGAAATCTGCCTTTTTTTCAGTGTGTGTCTCACACTTTGTCTCAGAAAGTGTATTTGAACGCCGCCTGCTGCACACACTTTGCATACACCCCAATGACCGCATCCACTGAGCTCCACGACACCACAACACTCGATTCCCTCCCCAGTACCAGGGGAGCTCTGCAAATTGCTTCCTGGTCCGTGGGAAACATCATAAAGCTGTTCTGCAGCTATGACCTTTATTTACAAGTGGTTGCTGTGTGTGGAGTTTGTTGCTTTGAACTAGGGCAGCAACCTGAAGCAACAAGTGGCCAAAAGTTGAAAAGGACATACAAAAAACACTGTTAGTGTTTCTCGTCAATTTCCCACTTTAGTAAAACAGACAAACTCCTATTCCGATAACATTTATTCAATGGTCTCACGTTACATTCCAATGACAATGCTGCTGTTATTTTCTGGCTGTGCTGTGACCCCAACAAAAACAAAAGAATAACTTCTTCTGTCCTCCTTCTTACATATGGTTGTATTTTTGACTCTGGCTCTGCATTCTGCCCCCAAGCAGAGACCTCAGGTATTGCACGCTCTGCCTGCACAGTACGGACAGTACAAACTGCAAGTCCTGAGGTATAGTATTGACCAAATAGATGTGGAACCAAATTTTGTGCCATTCACACACCACAGAGAGTGTGTGAAATTCTTTGGAAATGAACTTGACTTGATATTGAAAAATGAAGGAAATCTACATCAGGAATGGGAGAACATGAAAACACTGCACAGAATGGCACCAGCTGGGATTTAGTTACATATTATACCACTTTTTCAACAAGTTAGAATAGTTCTATTGGCTGTACAAAACATGCTCATAAAGTTCTTTGCACAAAATCACTCTCACATAAAGAGATCTCACCAGCTCTATTCTTGCCAGTTTCACTCCCTTTTAGAATGAGCTGTTTTAAGGGCTCTGTCACTTCTATGCAACTTAGATGTTGCTGGCCACACCCCTCCAGGCCTCTTCTATGACCAGAGCACTCTGGGTAATGTAGTTTTTTCATGCAGTAACAATAAAAAAGTGACGTGATCTTATTACGCCTGCATGATCAGCAGACTCAGAGGGTTACAAATTATGGAAGACACTCAGCGTCAGTGATATTGTTTGATCTTGAGTACAAATTGTGACAATCCTTTGCAGCCTAAATTAAGTGTGGGGCAGAGTTGTAATTGGGCCTTAAAAGTTGGCCCAACCTGGCCAGAGTTGACTGCTCATTTACAGCCCGAGTAAAATGATACAAAATTAAGCCTGAACCCAACCGAACCCCTCGGGTCCCATCATACTTGGAGTGTTCATAGGAGCAACAGGCAGCCAAATGGTTTTGCATGATATGTCCCCTTTGGTTATCCATCTTTATATGTGGTTTATAAATCACACACATTGTCACCTAATTACAAATTCCATTCAAGAATACTTTATACCCTAATCAAGGAAGGAAAATTAATTGTTGCAGTAGTTGTTGATACATACATCTCTTCAACGATGAGAGAGATGGTTATAGCTGTCGGCAGAACCGATGTCTTTTAGTACCCAGTGTTGCAGCGGATCTGAAGAAGCCTCTGACTGAAGATACTCTTGCTGAATCACTGTGCTCTGAAGAGGATGCTCAGGGTTATCCATTTTCATTTTTATGAATGCACAGTAAGCCCGAGAGGCTTCAGAACAGTCCCCAGAATCAGTTTGTTCAGTTTTATTTTTAAGTCACTGGCTCTGATGCTGCTTCCCCAACAAATGATTGCAGATAAGATTACACTTTCCTCAACAAACTTGTAGAAGATATGCAACAGCTTGCTGCAAATTCAGAAGGATGTAAACGTCCTAAAGAAGTAAAGTCTTCCTTGTCCCTTCTTATAAACAGTATCAGTGTTGCATCTCCCAGCCCAGTCTGTTGTCCAGGTGAACACCAAGGTATTTATACTGTTCCACCACCTCCACTTCTTCCCCGATGATGGAAACACTGTTTTTACATAACCTCTTCTCTTCTGAAATCAACAATCATCTCTTTTGTCTTTTTCACATTCAGCATGAGATGATTTTTTTCCACACCATGCTAAAAGGTTTTCCACCAATTCTCTGTACTCAGTCTCTTCTCTGTCATCGATACTTCCCACAACTGCAGAGTCATCTGAGTATTTTTGTAGATGACAGGACTCTTGAATGCTAGTGGCAGTCAGAGGTTTACAGAGTGAAGAAGAATGGTGCAGGTCCAGCCCTCTATAATTCTCCTGGTCTACTGACCACATGGTCGGACTAAAAAAAACATTCAGTTTCACAAACTGTGGTCTGTTTGTCAGGTAGTCAGAAATCCAGGTGATTTTGGAAACAATTCTCCTGGAGTTTCTTACATATGAAGCAGGCTGGATGGTGTTAAATGCATTGGAGAAATCAAAGAGCATGATCCTCATATTACAGCTCACCTTGTACAGATTACCTTAGTTTGTTGAAGTAGGTGTATGATAAAATTATCACCTCCTACTCCATGATGATAAGAAAATTGCAGTGGGTCCTGGAAGGTGCTTCTTTGCTTATTCAGGTGGACTAAAACATGTTTCTCCGGGACTGTCATGATGTGGGTGCACAGACTTTGAGGACTCTAGGGCTGACCCAATCTGGACCTGCAGCGTTATTCCTGTTCAGTCTCTCCGGCTGCCTTTTCACTTGACTGCTAGAGACAGACAGGTGGAAGGGGGAGGTGGAAGGTGACTCAGCATCTCTTCACATGGTTGGAGACACCTGAGATGTGACAGGGAAGCTGTGGGTCAAGGGATGGGTGGGAAGTCTGTTTGACTGGGAGCATGTGAAGGGGATGCTGTTTGTTTCTCTGCTGAACATGTTGAAGAATGTGTTAATTTAAATGGCTCTGTCCAGAATTCCATCTATCTGATCCTCCTGCTTTTGTGATCTCTTTGATCTTCTTCAATGTATTTAATAAGGAAACTCACAGCTGACAGTTCAGTAACCAGGCTACAGAAATGTGTCACAGTACCCTGTCCTTGATTATGGGGTGAATAACTGGTTTTAACTTCTCTCTTCTCCACTTTACTCCTGCTCTACATCCACAGCGTCTCCTCTTCAGCTCGTGGGGGATTTGTGGGCTCAGTCTGGCTATACTTTTCCTTTTTGATAAGTCAGTCTTCTGTTCCTGCTTGTAAACAACTCTGTTGTTTCTATGGTTACTCATCATAATAGGTGGAAAAACATGAAGTAGCAAAGGAAATCCCTCAAGTACCACATCATCCAAACTGGAATGAAAAGAAATTTGAAAAACAATATTGTCAATGAAGAAGACTCAATTAGAAAACTCAAAAAGCTAGCAGAAATGGACAGAGCTATGGAACTATTTTTGAAAACCTGCTCACTTGGTTATTATTGGTTGTCTTTTTTTATAATGAATAAAAGCCCAAGAACTATATTTTTTTATTGCTCATTGAACTACTACTACTTTCAAGCACCGACAGGGGTTGGACAATGAAACTGAAACACCTGGTTTTAGAGCACAATAATTTATTAGTATGGTGTAGGACCTGCTTTTGCGGCCAATACAGCGTCAATTCGTCTTGGGAATGACATATACAAGTCCTGCACAGTGGTCAGAGGGATTTTA
>JBAMYA010046375.1:0-11058 GCA_037176975.1 Arrhamphus sclerolepis | reverse complement strand
GAAGAAGGTAACAGTTTGTCCAAGTAACTGGATAAATTGTTAATATTGTCTATAAAGGATGAACTTCTTCTAAAACCCCTGCAGAAGGTAGAAAGTTAAGCAGAACTTGGATGAAGCAATCCCTTTAAGTTGTTAATCTTTTACAATCCAGACTGGGAAGACTAATGGCTCCATAATTAGATGGATTTCTTATATCTCTGTCCTTCTTTGGAGTTAAGACATAAAGGCTTAATTAAATGTTGGTGCTACTAAACTTCTTTGAAAAACCTTGTGTTGAATGCTTGTGGAAAATGAGTTAGACTTAAATACTCAACATAAGAGGAAGGAAATGCGTCAGACTCAATTTTCAATGACAAAAACAAAACGAACCCTGTCATTCTCTCTGTTTCAGTTCAGGTAACACCAGATGCAGACTGGCCCATCTCACATAGATTTTATTCAAAGTTAGATAAGAGCAGTGTTTGTTCCCTTTAATTGTCACTAAAAAGCCACTGTGAATGTACTTATATGTGTGTATATACATACATATTTATATACGTGGATATACACACATACACACATATACAGTATATATATACGTTGTTCATTCTGTTTAATCTAATTATGCTTTTACTTTGGCTTTGGGCTGTCTTACTCATGACCCTCATATATGCTTTGAAAAACTTTCAGACTACTGTAATTTTCTGAGTTACCAAAGTTCAGGGTTCAAAGAAAAATTTAATGATTTGTGGTAGGGTACCAAATTAGTCATTCTTCATCATGTCCGCCTCCCAATATTCATTTCTGCATGCTCTGCAGATGTACTGCTGCACGACTGTAACAGCAGTAGGTTCTTATGCCCCATATGATTCTGTATTAATGAGCAAACAATTAAAAAGAAATCAATCTCGGATATGATTGATGACAATGTGCGTATGTGTGTATGTATATGGGGAGGTTGGGGAAGGGGCGTGTTAGTCAGTCTCCAAACATCTGTACACTCATCTTTTCAAAATACGAACTGTGCCTCTGATCATCAATGGACTCTGTTTCTTTTTTTTAAACACTTGAAAATCTCCTTAGATTCAATTTATTTTTTGGAAAGGGAATATCTGAAACACAGGAAAAGAATAAGGATAATCTCGAAAAGTCACAAGTCTTAAACTGAAATGGAAACCTTAACAGACTCACAGGTTACTGTATTTCTTACTGGAGTCCCTTTTCAATAACAGCTTAGTCCAGATTTGACACTCCAAGAGTCCCCCTCCCTGTCTGTGCCTCTTTTTATGGAAAGATAAATACCCACTCGTCTCATCTGCTTTGTCGTTCATTCAGCTGGAATCTTCACCGTGGTTGCAGGGGATACATTCATCCGCAGCTGCCACAGTGGAGAAGAACTCGCATTCGTCTTCTCCACTTGAATCACAAGCTGTTGATTGCAGTTTTTAAATCACCTCTTGTTGTTTGCTTTTCTTACCCTTATCAGTGTTGAGCTGCTCTGAGACCTTCACACAAACAACACTTTGACCTCCATCAGTACTACTTGCATGACCACCACGATTTTCAGCCTCGTATGATTGAATTGATCGTAAAGAAAGGCAACGCAACAGTGTTGTGACATGGTGCGCGCTGTAGTCATGTCAGAAAAGTAACAACTATTTCTGTCAGATATGTAGTCTTTGTCTTTGAAAAAACTGTCTTGACTCATACATAAATGCATTTTACTCAGCAATGCAGGAACTCATTTTAATTAAATGTGAGCCGCGAAGACAAAATTTAAACACCCTACTGATCAGGTGGGTTAGTAGGTTATAATGCAGATGTTCTGCATTATTGTTGGAACTGTATTATAGAAATGATGTAAAAGAATACAATGTCCAACTGCCATTTATCGAGTTAAACAAAAAAAGGAAGCTAAGGCATTTAATTAACTCATGCCAGGGTGTCGCAGAGGACAAGGCCAAAATGCAGGAGCTGAGGAAAGCAGTAATAATCCAACAAGTTGTTTTTGTTTTTTTTTAAATTGCAATCCTCTGAATGAGTGTCAAAAGTCCAAAATACCAGGACAAACCAGGACTGATGGGAAACAGGTGGAAATGATTAGGAGAGATGGGACCAGGGAAGAAAAGTAGAACAAAACCAAATTATCAAAATAAACCAGGACGTAAGGTTAACACAAACTGAAAAGGACAGAGGCAGGAAAACAAGAACACGAGACAGGACTCAACACCAAAAAGATAAGACACAAATGCAAAAGAAAAAGAAGGAACCAAATCCAGATCCTAACAACTTACCTTTAACCAAAAGGCTCCCAGTACTGCTTGCTACTCCAAACTGGTTTCTAGCTACACATGTGTAGAGTCCAGCATCCATTTTAGTAACATTGGCAATCCGCAGGCTTCCATTCTCCAACACCATGACTCTACGAGGGATAAAAAAGGTTTATATCAAAAGTACATAAAACTAAAATACATACTAAAATGTGTGCTAAAATGTTTGCAATATTTGCAATGCAATTTTTTTATATATCATTTCATTACTTGTCTGTCTGATGCAGTACACGCTCACTGCAAACAGTTAGTTGATCCTAATGCAAGATCACTTTAAATAACAGAAATACATAATACATAATCACAAATACACCACAAAAACAACTTTAATACACAGTAAATGCAACAAATCAACAAAACCTAAAAAGTGTCATTTTAGGTGCAAATTGAGGTTAGTTAGTGTTCACAACTGCCTTTTTGGAGTCCTGCAGCTACAAGTTTCTAATTTAACAGCGAAAAGAACAACTCTTACCACCATTAAGATCCAGCCCAATTATATTTAGGATTTTATTAACTCGAGAATAAATAAATTTCCTATAATGTTGCAATCATTCTTTGATTATATCTAATTTCAAAATAAATGTTAAAACGCATGACAGTTACATTTATTTCAATGTGATTTAGGAAAGACTAAATCATGTGCAATATCATTTTTACTTTAAACTGAAAAAGTCTAATTAACATCAAGCATCTTTTAAGTTCTTTCAGAATAAAACCACTGGACACATCATGAGGCTGCCAAACAAAATCTGAGAAATGGTGATGCTCATTGTGGGAGCACTGGGATTATTAAAACTGGAGGAGGATCCAAATAGAATGCACTGACAAAGTGTTGGAAACACTACAGGGTACAGATAAAATGCAAGGACAAACATGTAATGGCATTAATCATGCCGCTTTTTTAGTTTGGTTTGGCAGTATTCAAGAATAAAGGGCACATAAAAAGATGGAAAGTGAATTTAAGCGACTCAATCATTTGGCTGAAAGCAAGAAGATGCTCTTAATAACCAAAAAAAAACCCACATTGTTTTGTTAAAAACTTTCCACATGTTGGTTGAAATGTTTCAATCAGAAGATAAAAGGATTTATTTATTCATGTCTTCAGCAACTACTCAGTCTAAACTGGTATTTAATGAAAATAATCGCAGCACATTGTTGCTTTATGTGCAACATAATTACCGAATTACACTCAATAATGTTGTCTTCAGTTTTTAAGCAATCCAGCAATCAAAGCATCATTTTCTTGTTGTGTCTTTTTTGAACTTTAAAACTGCTGGAAGCAATTCAACAAATTCCTTAATCAGTCATATCAATAAAATGACAGCACAACTGCAGGTTTGTTTGTTTTTTTAATCGTCCTTCTGTATTTACAACAAAAGGTTGCTTTTGATCAATAACCCATTACTAGTTGAAAAGTAATTATTGTTGAATGGAAATTGAAGATAAAAAATGTGAGAACATCAAAGTTGACACTATTTCTTAAAATGAAAAATCTCTCTGCTTTTAAGGGGAGAAAAAAAGTAAAAATTCTGTTAAAATTCCAACTTTATGACACGAGTCATGGTGTGGTTGACAAAAGACAAGTTATTTCAAATGACAGATGGAGGTTTGCAAATTTGAATAAGAGAACTGTTCAAAAACACTTAAAATGTGCGTAATTCTGAAAACTGTAAATGAAGTCCATCTACATGTGAAGGCAGCCATGACAGAGCGCTGAGGGATGAACTGTGGTATTGCAAGAACAAGTCACAATTGCACACAAGCATTCTCACAAATTTCTTGGAAGCACATTTACATCTACACTTAGGTCTGGAAGTATTTAGTTTTTATGGCTTTAGTTTATACACCACCACAATGGAGCTGCAATAAAACAAGATGTAATCAAAGAGTAGACTTTCAGCCTTTTAATTACAGCCATTTTATGTAATGTACCTCCATTTTTCAGGGGACTCAAAGGTGTTTGGAAATATGAAGTTAAAACGGCCAAATGCAGACCATGCCTTTGTTACTTCAAGACAAATTAAGCAGATAAACGCTCTGGAGTTGATTATCAGGTATCGAGTTGGCATTCGGCAGTTGTTTGATTAAAGCTACCAAGATGAAGACCACCATTGGGCTGAAAAGAAAAGGAAAAAAAGAACAGAAATCTATAAGACACATAGCAAAACCCTTAGGTGTGGCCAAATCAACAATTTGGCACATTTTCAAAAGTATTGGTGAGCTCAACAGAACTGAAGGCCTGGAGGACCATGGAGGTTGGAAGATGAATTAATTTCTTGGTGAAGGAAACACAGACATGCAGGAAAGCCTGATTAGACTTGACTGAAAACAAACAAATAAATAAATAAAGAAGCAGATTCTTTGTACAGATGAAACCAAGACAGACTGGTATCAGAATGATTGGAAAAGAAAAGTAAGAATAAGGAAAAAAGCAGCTGATGGTCTAAATCATTCACATCACATGTCAAAGATGGTGGAGGCAGTGTTTTGGTGTTTACTGATGACAAAAGTAGCAAGACTTTTTACAGGACTGGCCTCTCTTCTCACATTCAGCCAAATGCTGAAAAATTGACAAGTGTGTGTTTCACAGTGCAGATGGATATTGACTCTAAACATGCAGCAGCAGCAACTTAAGTTGTTTTGAAGGCAATGAAATTGAATGTTATTCAACGGCCAAATCAGCCTGTTGACCTCAGCCTAGTGGAGCATCTGTACTTTTCAGTTCCAGAAGTCCACGCTGTAGGCATGTAGGCAGTGAGGTCAACAAACAAGCAGCAACTGAAGGTGACTGCAGGGAAGACCTGCCAAGGCATCACCAGGGATGAAACTCAGTTCATGGACTCCAGACTTCAGGTCGTCATTGACTACAAGGAATGTTCATTTAATTAAAAACAATCATTGTTCTGATGACGTTACACTTTGTCCAGATACCTTTGAGCCCCTGACCATGAAGATGCTTTTCGTAAAATGATTGTAATTTATCCATCCGTCTTGATGCCACACCCCTTTTCAAGACATCTTTTGAGAGAAAAAAAAATGCTTTTCGTCTTCTTTTTGGAAAAACCTTCCTTTTTTGATCCCAGTATGAGCTATTATAGTTCCATGACGTAGCGACAAAAAGACAGGAAACACTGGAGAATGTTGGACAAAGACTTGGCCCCCCTGCGAGAAGTATATATTTACACGATTTGATTACTTTCTTTTATTTGGTTTGCCAAAGTAAACAGTGACATAGATATGGCCAACTCTGCACTGTCCGAAAAATAGTAACAGAAGAAGCAAAATGCAAATGAAGAGTGGCAACTATTTGTTATCATAGATGCTCTGTTGTATTTGCCAGAAGAGAAATAATAATAGAGCCACAATCAGTTGGTTCAGCTCTCATATTGAAGCCAAGCATCTTTCTTGCAGAGATGGCCTCAAGCATATTGTCTTCACTAGCTCTGATCTCCCCAGAGGGGCACACGTGAAAAAAAATAAATAAATAAATAAAATCCTCCAGTGACAGTAAAACGTCACATTGTTAAAACTGACAGTAGCTGCTACTATAATCATAATTAATTTGTGAAGACATTATCAAAATTCTTCCATGTAAAATCAATTAAGCATAATGATATTCAGGAATGATTACATTTAGATATAGATGTGCGATCTTATCTTTCAAAATACATCTTGGATCCCTGCCATTTGTTACCCGTGTTGGAGAGTATTTTGTCAATGGAAAAAAAAAAAAATATACAACAATGAATAAACATTTAGTGCTTGTGGGGGAAATATGTTTATGACATCTCTGATGAATGCAAAGCAGAAAATGCCACAGCTTCATCTCTTTTACGACGGCAAGCTCGAGTGAAAAATCTCTACAGTTAATTTCCTCAGTCAGAAAGGTCACAAGAATTTGATCATATTACATTCCACCAGTTTTTGATGCTGCCCTTCAGCCATTTCTTGATCACAGTTGTATCCTTAAAAATTAATTACCCCGTTGATTAATATCTTGCCCTGCGCATCCTGCCAGATGTGCCCATCTTATCTTTTAAACTGCACATGATTGTGTAAAAGGGGTCAAACTAGGCTTTCAAACATAACTAGTCGAGAAGAACCGTTTCCTAAAAGATTCCTTGAAGGCAGCATGGACCTCCTAAAATGATCAAAAATGACCTATATTGCTTTAAAGGGTGGAGGAATTTAAATACATTAGTCTCTTCTGCAGTGCTTATTCCCCATGGAGCTAGATGTATTCTCCTAACTGAACTGAAGGCTTCCTTTGTAATGGGCTATAACAAAGAGTTATGGATATGAGATGTCACAGGGATAAGACCTGGCATTAAACTGTGTAGTAGCCTTCCTCCTCACAAAGCTACAAAGAAACCGTGTCAGATCCAGCAGAGATGTAAGGAGCATTATCTTTCATAAATGCTCTCACTTTGGTACTTCTTCTCTCAAAGGTTGCCCTAAAGCAATTAAAGTATTGGTGAAATTTGTGGGGAACATAAAATCCAGAGTGCTGCTGATAAAGTAAACAGGCACTTTACCTCAACCTCACTGGCGGGTATTAAAGGGAGCTATTGGCAGTAAACTAAAAGTCTCCCCATGGTGAAACAAAAACGAAGAGGCTGTAAATGAAAACATTATTTTAACCACTTAAGAGGGATTGTATAATTAAGTCAGTATATTCCAAGAAACCTGCAATATTGTAAAGTGCTGCTTAATTCATTTCGTGGTGATGCACTTTGTGTTTTGGCAACACAACTGGAGAACTTCTGCTGTTTTAGTAGCAGCCTGTTTCAAATTACTCTTTAAAGCAACACATAACATTCAGCATAACAATCTTAAAGACAGTGGTTCAATCTAAAAGGTAATATTCCTGGGAGCTACTTCCCTTATCCGTTTTGCAATTGCTGGCTGTGGTCAGCAGTGAAATTTAATTAAAGCAAGCACTTTAATGTTAACCTGATAGTTGCCTGCATACTGTGAGTGCCCAGCAACCCTATTACAAGACTATCTTGTTATATATGCATCTGATATGAGCTGATGTAGGTATCGGCCCTGCATGATTTCATTAACTAATCAGATTCCACCTTTATTTTAAGCTGATTTGTTTTTCCTTACTTCAGATCCTTGAAGACATTATCCCTGGAAGATTAGAAAGAATTATGGGTACTTTAGTTGAGCCAGTGGGATGGATTAGTATTGTGCCACAGTTGTAATAGCGTGGTTAACAGCCTCATTTCCAAATGGAGGAAAGTAAATGCTTACACGCAAAGAACAAAGGAACAGATTTACAAGAGATGCTGCAGCAGTGTCAAAACCTAAGATGTTGTCTTCAGCTAACCCTCTTCCATGCAAGGCTGAATTTTATATGCAAAGTCTCACCGACGAGGATGTGACTGATATCACACATTGTAGCAAATATATTCACTGGATGGTGTGTAATTTGCAAGCTGGACCCATTATTTAGCAGACATTTATAAGAAGTAATCTCAGTGCACTAGGATAAAATATCTCTCGGTGCCAAACCAGTCCTCAGTGGACGCTCAGCTTCCCACACTTGTTACTGGGTAGGTGGAGGCAAGACACAGCTAAACCTGAGCAACCCCCACTGTAGTGACGATTGATATACCAGAGGTTAGATGTAAAAAAGCTGCTGAGCCTGTTTAACAATTAATCACATCTCAAATGAGAAATAAGGACCCCAGCTAAGTCACTACATGTGCCAGATGGTGTATGGTGCTTCCTGCTGGTATAATCCTACTAAAAATAAAAGGATCGTCAAACAGAAAGAGAGTCATTTGCATACACTCTGTTTTCCATACGTTGAGAAGAAACAGCTGTAAATGAACAGTCTCCATCCTCCCCTTCCCACATCACTTCAAATCATGGTCAATGATCAGAAAGACACGACTAAAACTGCCTTATCTACTGACATCTTGATCAGAATTGCATTTCAAAATGTGAAATGTTTTTTTTTTCTTCTTTTTAATCTGTTTAACATTTGTTTATGGATCTGTACTGTTTTTTTCATAAAGCATGATGCATAGCTCTTTCCTTTGGTTTCACCATTACAATCACCAACCAACCTACACTCAACAGCAGGCCATTGATCAGTCCTTTTTGCAAATTTTATCAGCTTCTTCTGTGTCTCAATGGTGGCCTGGCTCACCATCTGCCGTGTGCTCTAATGACCCTCCAGGCCTCACACACTACTAATGAGCTGATGGATCAGTTTATTGATCCCAATGCCACAGTCTAGGAACACCCAATTACTTTAAATAAACAGTGCAGAAACCATCTCTGAGCACAGTCAGAAGAGCAAAGTAGTGTGGAGTTCAGGGAATAAATGTAGATAACAGTGAGAGTAGTGGAGTCGAACCTGTTATGCAATGCAAATTGTATTGCGACACACTGTGATTCTGTTCCTCACAGTTTGTCACTCAGAATATCAAGTAGAGTAAAATAAATTAACAAGTCAATGAAATACTTTACTGCAAATAAAGCAGAAAAACTAAGCAGCTAGCTCCAACAGCCATGTACAAAAAAAACCCCCAGTACCTGTGGCTCTCTCGCAGGGCTTCCTTCCCCTTCCTCCAAGAAATCACACCCCGCGGAGACATCCTGGGTTTGCATTCGATTAGAACGTCGCCACCCTGTCGGGCCAAAGTTTGGCCCTTTAATAAGTTCTGGGAGAAGTCTGGAGCAATAGCTGATGGGGGGAATGAAAGGAGATGAATATGAATATTGTGAGTAAGATGGCAGAGGAGTAAAAAGCAGCATTGGTAAATTCACAGACTCAAATGCACCAGGAGAACTATGGAGAAGTTTCCTTTAACCCTGGTCAATCTTCACACCTTTTTCTTTCTGTACACACTTGATTTTATTTGAATACATGCAGAAATAGACAAATAAAATGAAGCAGAAACAATGTGGTACATTTTTTTTTACATGCATTTTATTTGTAAAGAAGGTGGTTTTCTAATTCCAAGAATTGTATTTAGAAAGCCACCGTGCATTAAGAATTGTGCTCTAGGGCTGTGAATCAAAAATGGGAGAATGTAAAACAAGAGGCTCCAGTGCTGCTCCTTCAGGACGTAATTACTAATGCACTACCGTCTGGAGCTACTTTGTATGTGCACCGACTCAGCTAAAAGCTTTTCAATGTGACTGTGGAGCCTGATGCCAGTGACACGGCTGAGCACAGCAACACGAGCACACACATGCAGTCATTCACACATTTATTTCTAGCCACTACACATAGAATGCCAGAGTTTTTTGTTTATTTGTTTTTTAAATAACACAAAAGACAATTTGTCATATCCATAACTGTTTCAAATACACTTTTGGCTGAATAAAGTAACTTGTAAAATCTTTAAATAGCCCTTCCAGGCATTAGCAAAGTAATTAAGGTAAACATGCAACATTTATCATAATTTTAATAGCTTCGTAGTCATACACATAAAATGAAATAGTAAAGTAATCCATCATTCAAAGTTCAGCAGAATATTTTAGCTGTTAAGTCTAAGTATAATAATACACAGCCATTTTCGTGCTTGCTTGAATTTGAAGAAAAACTATATCTAGGTCTTCATAAAAAAGTAGAGCAGGATATCATTTTAGGAGGGTGGATGAATGGGGATACATGCTGCTGACCTCCACTGGGAATATGTTCAGTCCAGCTGTGTTCGGATTACTTTGAGGATCTTCTCAACCCAACTTACAGGATTTCCATAGTAAAATAAGAGGCTGGGAGTTTGGGATGTCCCACCCATCACTGGGGCTGCGTTTGCTGAGGTCGACGAACTAACTTTCATGGCAGCGTGATCTCATGCGTTTCTTATGGCACAAGTGCTCTGAGCTCAAGAGGTTGTGCCTCTGAGTGGGCAGACTGGGGTGGTGGTCCCCCTTATACAAAAAAATAAAAAAAGGAGCATGAGAGAGTTGTTTCCAGCTACTGAGGAGACACATCGAGCCTCCTTGGGATAGTCTATGCCAGGGTGCTGGCAACTCATGATAGCTGAATCTGAGATTCGGAATGAGAAATACTCATTTGGTCATGGCACATAACTGTTGACTCTCAAAGGACACTTGAAGGTGTGTGGGAGTTTGCTGAACCGTGCTTCGTGTGTTTGGGTGATTCAAATGAGGCTTCTGACTGGTTCCCTTGTGGTATACTAGGAGAAGTACTTTAGGAATATGGGGCAATGGACTGGTTCCTATAAACCATTTAGACCCTGTACTACCCGAATTAGAGTTTTGTTCATGTATCTGGCTGTAAAGCCAAAGACCTACAACATGCAGAAAGTGCTGTGGTCTGGTTTTTGCAGGGGCTTTTATCCCATCCTCAAGTTCTACAGGCCACGATTCAGAGCAGAGCCAGCTGCTCGCCTGCATTTGAGATCAATTACAACTTTTCCTGAAGGTTTTGAGATCTAGGGCTCAGCCTGCACTTTTAAAAGCACGCGTCTTGTCATTTCTAGAGTTACAGATTTTAAAAGAATGATTCATGTCAAATTAAATATGTTTTTTGACTTAAAAACTGACACTTTCCTCATATGTGGGTCAAGACCGTCTGTATTGTTCAAACACAGCCTCCCCAGTGTGACGATTGACGACTGTCTTCCCCTGATTAACTTTCTCTTTGTTCCTCAGGTGAAGTGGGTGGGGCTTGGAGTTAGACCTAACTGGGAGCACCTGGGCCAGTGTTCCCAGTCTATTTAAACCCGGCTGCTCCTCACACCCAGGGCTGCTCATG
>JBAMYA010046374.1:0-11058 GCA_037176975.1 Arrhamphus sclerolepis | reverse complement strand
ATTGGAGTTCCTAAATTGCCCTTAGGTGTGAATGAGAGTGTGAATGGTTGTATGTATGTGGCCCTGCAATGGACTGGCGACCTGTCCAGGGTGTACCCCTGCCTTTCGCTCTAAGTAAGCTGGGATAGGCTCCAGCAGACCCCCATGACCCTGGACAGGAAGTAGCGGGTATAGATAATGGATGGATGGATTTTCTTAGAAAATCTATAGCTGACATTTCATGGGGTTTGACCAGTTCTCCATCCTGACTCAACAAAAGTAGAATAAAAAAGTAAACAAAAGTAGAATAATTCTCACTCCAACCTGAAAACAACAGGTTAAAGTCCAGTTTCATTCACAATTCCTCATCTTACTGCCTAAAAAAAAGGTGCTTGTCCAGTTCTTTTTGTACAGTGTATGGCCATCAGCATGATGGGACAACATCCAGTTTTCAAAACTGCCAAAGAGGTGGCAAAACTTGCCATTCCTAGAATGACTACTGCTTTAAAAAGTGAATCAATTTCTATTGTCTTCCATGTTGTGTAGAATAAATTTAAAGCATAGATATCAAAATACCTGTTGCTTGGTTTAAAAGGGGCGGGGTGTTCTTATAAGAACGTAAATCAAAACATTTGAATAATCTGACTTTTACAGGGCAGCATAGAAAGAAAGGTTGGTCTGGAAGCGTTAGCAAACAAAACAAAAGTTGAAATTTTAATTCCAAGTGCGGATGTCTGTCAGCATCTCTACAGTTCCTCCTCCAGTGCCGCTTTGGTGAAGGAACCAGGAGGCACAGTGGATCATTTCAGGACCTATCCAAGCGGCTATATGCTGGGATTTGTAGTCAGTCATACCACGACTCAGTCTGACAGTTGGCTTATCGAACTGTGAAGTTTGGCAGTTCTGCTAATCCTTATTTCAGCTCTGGCAGTATCCGTTTTGGTAATGACACTTGAAATGAGGATGTTTGGACAGATTTGATCAAAATGAATATAAATATTCTATATAAATATTACCATCCTGGGTTAGGATAAACTAAGCCAACCAAGCTGAAACGTGCTGAAATCACCTTCAAAATCATTCGGTAGAAACCTACAGGTGATGTCCAGATCTATAAACCGTCAAAGAGTCTTTAGTGGTGCTTCCAAACTCATCCATTTTAAATTGCCAATGACCTCATATTATGTGTTCAGAATGTTATTGGATGGCTTTTAATCAACAAAATCAACACCACTGAAGGAGCATACAGATGTGAAAGGTGAGCATTCTGCTTTGAATATAACACAATTTTAACTGCAGGTTTGGTTAACTAGATGTTAACAAGCAGGAAGCTGGAGAGCATGATACCACACTGCCTTTTATAAACTGAACAACATCCTATACAGTGCATGTACACATAAAATTCATTACATGCAATTATGAGAATGCTTTTTGAAGGATTATTTAAACAGATTTCTTACCAATATTATGTTAGAGGAGGTTGTGTCTTCATTTTTGTATCATTCCACCAGGCCTTGCCTTTTCATTTTCTGCTGTACTGGCTCACAGGATTCTTTAACTATCTTACTGGTCCATTTTAAGGATCTGACAGTTGAAATATGACAACCTAATCTCCATGCCCCCTCCGGGACACGGTCAGAGAGAAAACCATTAGTCCCGACCTTGGAGTTTCAGACACAAATACATTCACCAGGTCACCATCCCCCCCGTGACCCCTCCCCCAGAGTTTCCTATTGACACGCACATACACACATGCTCCACAGGCAATTTCCCAGAGGCAAAAAGGAAAAAAAGAGTATTTGTTTATTTTCTTATTTACAAAAACAACACATATATAAAATGGAGCCACACACAGGTAACGGGGCAGATGCTGACACTCATTTAGGGAAAAACACAGGCACAAGCCACTGTGTCTCATCAATACTAAAAAGAGATAAACTCACATATATTGCATGTGGAATTGTCATCTAACTTTATTCCACATTTTGAGAGGTCTACGCATGAGTGGCGGAAATTCAAAACTACCTTTATCATTCTCAGGCCTGAACATGTCACATAGTCACAGCTTTCTCTCTTTTTATAAGGCGTTTGCTGTAGAATGGATCAGCTTGCAGGTTTACATCCAGCCAGCGTGAGAGGGCTCACATCACAGAACTGAATCACACTACATGCCTGTCAAGACATAGCTCTGTTACATTTTGACTAATTCGGCAGGAAACCAATAAGACAGCCTTGTCAAGTTTCTGTCCCGTAGTTCTCATGATGTGATTTTTGTTCATCGCGGCACTGCTGGAAACACAAATTTCTTGGTTCTGCAAACAATTCTTGTTTCTAAAAACAGTTTGTTAAGGTAGAGAAGGAAAGAGCATGCATCAACAGTAAAAGAGTGGTTTGATACAGCCTTTTTTCCCCCAAAAAGATGAGATGCTTGTAATAATGTAAGGAAAACCAGAATACAAAACCTGTGGAAATAAAGTAATACAAGCCGATAAAATGATGAAACTGAGAATTACATTTTTAAAATATGCCCATTTTGAATTTTATACCAGTTGCTAGTCAGGTTTTTTTTTCTTACATGCAGATAGAACATGGAAACAGCACAACAAACTGATGCTGATGCTAACGTTGCCTTTCTCTTTGGACAGACTTCTATTAAACTTGGAGATGTCAGACGTTCTTAAAACTGCTTGGAAACAGATTGTAGTTGAAAATAACTTGTGACTTTTTTTTCTCTTCTTAAAGCTGGATAAAATTCACTGTTCTTGAACAAAAAGACATTCCTTCAATAAATTCATAGTTCAACTTCAGTCACAGAGTTATAACATTTTCCATAAGACTGTTTACACGTGATGTTTCAGGTGCTGACAGCTGATTCAGACAGAGAGAAACAACACACAGAAAGGTTTCCTTCTGGAACTGAACAGTTGTGATCGCTACCATTTAGTAACAGGTATTCACTCTACATTAACGTTTTGCATTGTAGGTGGCAGGGTTTTATTTGGCACTGTCATGCGGTAAAAGGGTGGAACATTTTCAGTGAAGGAGTGTAAGGGCTGCTTTCATCCATTAAACATTAACCAGTAAATGTTCCTTGCCACAGTCACACACAGATTAGTTTTTGTGGGTCTGTAAAGTCCATTGACAAGAGCAGAGGGATGGGCAGCCGCCTGGCTAAGTCAACTGGAGGCTTGTTAACACATTTTTGAAACTGTAAAGTTAAGAAATTTAAAGAGTTAAGAAATTCTTAAAAAAAAAAAAAAAAAAAATGTGTTGACATATGACAAGTTGATTTTTAAGGAAATTTTATCTCAGCGTTCTGTAACTGTGACTGATGGTTTAAATGCTCATCAATTTCCACCCACCATTAGTGAAACATCACTTTAGAAAAAAAATGACATTCAAAGGTGTATTTTCTGTGCTTGATCTGAAGCAAATTTTATGTTTAATGATCTTCATTGTAAGTTCTGAAATATTTTAGACTATTTTCCATGCAGTTTGCAACAGAAAAAACATATGATTTTTGCAAAGTTATAAAACACAAAAAGAGTTCTTTTGTCCCACAGCATTTGCTGCTTCTGCCCTGTGCCATGGTGGTCCACATCTCCATGATAAATATAGCACTTAAGCTGTTAAAGGTCAAACACAGAGTTCTTCGTGCTCCATGAAGATCCACAATCCATTTGCTGATCAATTAGACAGGTTTAAAAATGTTCCAACATACCCGGCTTTATCTCAGAAATCAAGCTTAATAGCAGAAATAGCATGAACTTACTTAACAAGGCTACTACTGGCACTGAAGCAGTCCTTAGAGCTATAATAACATCTCCTTATGCAGGCCATGGAGCTTGTTGTGGTCTCCCCTTACATTTTCTTACAATGTTCAAAACCATTACAAGGACAGACTTTAAAAACATGTTAGAGAGCCTGTGCAACAGCTTTGATTAGATCTAAAATAATGTCTAACCTATCAGACATTATTTTATCCAGAAAATCCAGAAAATAGACTAAGTTTGGAAAATGTTTGCTCTGATTCGGAAATATTACTAATGAAACTGATATGTGCAGAGAACTTGATTTCATCATCTATGTAACGAGATGTTGCAAGTGCGTTTGTTGTACTTTTTGAAAGTTGTGCTCACAGTTGGCACCAATTACAAATGTAATGCATTATAGACTGAATGAGCTCAGGTATCATGTAACTGACAGTTCAGGGAGCGATTGTGTTACACTGCTCCATCTGCCTGGTCTGACATAGAGGGGCCTTTTATAAAAGTTTGATTTCAGGTTGGGTTTGTTACCCAGAACAGGTGGTGGACACGTGCTGCAGAGAGCCTACAATGCTCACATTCCTCTTTATGAGTACTCTGAATCTCTGTCATCAAAGGCCCTTTCATAAATTTGGCAGTTTTTTTTTGTTTTTTTTTTGATACAGGAAAAACCTGGATGGGGAAGGCGCCAAAGGAAGGCCTCCTATCAAATTTCTACTTCCCATCCTTTTTAAAACGTATACTCTACCCCACTGAATAAAACAGTCTGCTATGCCTACATAAAAGGAAGAAAGAATGAAATGAAAGGAAAGAAGTGGGGTACAATTGGAGGAGAGACAGGTGAGAAAGAAAAGCAAATGCAATGAGAGAACAGCAAAGATGATGAATAAATACCCCCTCTAATCTCTTTGTACCCATAGAGAGAGAGAAGTGATGTCTAAGTTTAGAGACTGAGAGGCAAAATGGGAAAAGGTTTGGACCACACAAAACCTGTGCACAACTCATGCTTGCTCTGATTCTTGAGGGACCCCTAAGCCATACAGTGAGGTAATTCAAACCATCTGCAGGGAGACCAGGCGGAAAGGGGGACCTCCATTTTAGCAGGGCTCTATAAAACAAGTTTGAAAGGTATATTTAGGTCCAGTGCTTTTGTCTGTGATATTTACACATCTAGATAAAATCCTAAAATCTTAATAAATATTAATACCACAGAAAGCATTTAATCAATTATGATCAGATTTCCACTTTGAGGTGGAAAGCCTCAACATCTCAAATTGTTAAAATACTGATTTTTCGTCTTGCCAACTAAGATTACAGCAAAGTACTGAAGAAATGAATGCTTACATTATTTATTTAAAAAGAAAAGTAAAAAGAAAAGTAATCATTTTAGCATGAAAAGCCAGATATACCAACAATACATTTGAGGTATGTGTGGAACAACATAGAAAACCGATGCATTAAATGCACTGCAACCTGCTGCAAAGAATCTTATCATTGATCTTCTGCTGTTATTAAAGATGTTCCTAAAAGATTTTGTCTTGCAGGTAATATTGTGAGTGTGGAGCAAGTACTCACATCATATGTGAAGGGCATCTACTACACAAATTGCTTATTTTTCTGCTTGAGACAGTTGATGGAGAAAGGACCTCTTTGCTTTTATCACTCTCTAATAGGCACGTATAATCATAAATGTTGCATATGCACAAAACAGGGCCTGAAAGTTGAAAGATTGTAATCTAAAAAAAAGGTAAAACAAAACAAAACTAGCTGAACAGGAGAATGTGCGCACCTGTATGCAAATTTTGAAACTTGAATAGGATCATTTTGGAGATGGGGGAAACTGGCAACGCAGATGGTGAGGTGGTGAATTGAGGCCATGTTTATCTTATACAGTTATTATCAGACTAGGAGATCACAAATAACCAAGTCTATAGTATCATAGATGTGTTCCTGCTGTGATCCATTAGTGCTCCATAAGTAATCAGCGCAGTATGTTCATTTATCATACTTTCATCTTCAAAATATATACTGGAGAGCTGGATAGCACTGGTGATCCATTAATTGTGAAAAGGAGTGTATCAATCAGTGTAATATCTGAGTAAGCATAAAATAGTCTTGTGACACTCATATGCACTGGCACTCAGGATGGAAAGAGGGACCACCAAGATTCTCTGCACCTGATGACGACTGGCTGATAGATCAGTGCTCTTGGATCTATGTGCTGAACTGGGTCAAGTGTTAAACAGACCAACCCACCAGAACTGCTCCATCTCGCAGCATGTGCAGGTGTTCACCATTCTTGGGTTTCTGGTAAAATCTGGTTCTTTCCAATGGGAATTAACCAACATGTATGTGTTTGAGATGACATGTGATGTCAAATTTGATGGCATTTTTAATATGTTCAGTCTGCACATCCAGTTTCCTTAAAGTGTGTGAGAACAACAATGTTAAAAGTCAATTTGCAACCATGTTCAGTTTCACAAATGTAATTGGTGCAACTGACCGTAGTCATGTTGCTATAAGGGCTCCAAGTGAAGATGAATTTCTCTGTATCAACCGAAAAAAATGGGCATACAATCAGTGTACAAGTTATTTGAGACTCAAACATGGTTCTGACAAATTTAGTGGCATGGTGGTCTGGACCCCACAGAGGACAGACAGGCAGGTGCATGCGTGTGATGTCTGGCAGCAGCTGATTTATTTGCAGAAAACATTCAGAAGGTTCTTTGGACTGACCATTTATGATAGAATGTGGGTGTGTTGAGGACAAAATATGAGACAAATCTATCTATGCAAACTTACAGGTGGGCTCTGATTTATAAAAGGAAACTGCAAATGTGCTCATGCATGGTTTTATAAAACTGATTCTATTTTTTTTTTGGTATGCACCATTTTAACCTTTATGCTGAAAATAGTATGAAAGTGTATGTAAACTTGTAATGATCCTACACACAATTCTATAAATGTGCACTCAGTCCTTTACATGTTAATCGAGGCATATATTTCACCAGTTGTATTGGCACTCCCAGTTTCAGATCTTTGGAGAACTTCTTTAAAATGCCAGAAATAGTAAGAGCAGGTTGTTTACTGAAAAGACAGATAAGCGCAGACAGCTTAACTAGTTGGCACAATGACAGAGTGACCATGTATGTAATAACACTCAACTTTCACATGTGTGAACATGTGTCACATGTGTTTGGCATCACTCATCTTAAACACATTTACCAGTCCAGTATTTTCATTGTTCCTCCTGGTTCAGGTGTATTGGGGACAATCAATTTCTGAAATATTGATTCAAGCTAGAAATTCCAAAAGATTAACAAACTTACACATTCCTTCGGCAGTGATGGATTTAAATCTCCAGCAGGGGCCTCTCTGTGTGGAGTTTGCATGTTCTGCATGTGCTTGGATGGAGAAAAAAAAACAAACACGCTAACAGACCACGTCTTTCCACTAATACAAGTGAACCACAATCCAATCTGGTCAGCTTGCAATGATTTTGTTGTTAACCTAATACATACGACTTCACTATTATAATGGAAACAATATTAATGATTATTGTAGAGTCGATAATTATATTGCTCATGTCCCCATCTGGCTTGGAGCGCGGGTTGGAGAATGTCTGATGGTGGTGTGGGATTGCTATTATGGAATCAACTCCTTGCCTTGGTTCAGGAGACAGACTCTTTCACTGTGTTTAAGGTTAGACTTAAGACCTTCTCTTCGTCTCCTGTGTCCTTTATGACAGACAGCACAGTAGTGCAGTGGTTAGCATTCACGCTTCACAGTGAGAAGGTTCAGTTGGATCTTGGGCCAGCTGGTCTTTCTGTGTAGTTTGCATGTTCTCCCTGCATCTGCATGTTTCCCCAGTACTCTGGTTTTCCCCCACCCTAAAAATATGTTATTTAATTGGTAATACTAAATCCTAGGCACCTACAGCTGTCATTCCATTTGAATATAATGTAATTTGATTTATAGGTGTAATTATAAGAACGATTTAAACATAAAATTCATTATTATTAACTATTTGAATAATTTGGTTCAAATAAATAAACTGTAGCAGTTACCAGCTACTATGGTTCTTATTCAGCACAAAGTCCACAACAATATGCCATTTTCTCTTGTTTTATTTCATCTCGCACACAACCAGTGATGGTTGTTATAACTAGAATGCTGCTGCTTAAAATATAGGGGCATTGATTGGCACATGCAGCACGGGTGTGCCAATCTGTCCCTCATTGGTGCTGTTTCCTGAATACCCTGCCACCACATACCCCCACCCCCCAACTTAGGCCAGGGAGCCATCTGGAATGAATCGTTTGAAAACCAGCTAGCCCCCAAAAATGCCTGGTCTCCTTTTAGGTCTTGGGTTGTGGACAGGCTGCAATTGCTACAGTCTTTTCTATCTGCGGCCACATCTGTCCACAACCCAAGTGGTACCCTAGGTACTGTACCTACCTCTGTCCAACTGCATACTTCTTCAGGTTGGCGGTGAGCCCAGCCTGCCTCAGAGACTCCAGCATCACAGCCACTTGCTGTAAATGCTCTGTCCAGGTGTATTTATGGATGATGATGTAATCTAAGTAGGCAGTAGTACATGCAACGTGTGGATGCAGCACCTGGTCCATGAGGCACTGGGAGGCGGCTCAGGCACTGAACAAGCTGAAGTGTCACAAATTGGTACAAACCATACAGAGTGGAGAAGGCTGTGGTTTTCCTTGGACTCTGGAGACAGGGAAACCTGCCAGTAGCCCTTGGTTAAATCCAGTGTCATGAAAAAATGAGCTGTGCAAAGCCAGTCAAGGAGTTTGTCTACCCGGGTAGGCTTCAAAACGTGAGACCTTGTTAACCTTCCTAAATCCACACATGATCATATAGATCCATCCTTTTTGGTCACCAGAATGATGGAAGTACACCAGGGATGGGGGATTCTTCTATTACTCCCAACTCTAACATGAATTTCAATTCTTCCATAACAGTTTATCTTTTGTGTTCTGGAAGTCGTAGGATTGTGAACGCACCATCACACAAGGAAGCGTCTCAGCGTGGTGTTGGATGAGGTTTGTGCATCCTGGTAGGGGGGACAACACTTCAGTAAAACACTTTTGCAACTAGGCAACATCTGCTATGTTGGAGGGTGAGAGGAGGAGGAGGTTGAGGTGATAAATCTGTGTAGCCCCGCCCCTGCCAGAGTGCACAACCTTAGAAAATCCCATAGAGACCTGAGGTACCTCACCCACTTCAAACAACAGAGGGTACAGCCATTTATCCCAATATTATGTCCATCCACGTGATTAAATTTACAAATCATAGACTTCGCCCTTATTCAGCTGCTTCACCAACCTGTAGGAGGTAGATGCTGGTCTGAACAGATTTGATGCAAATTTCCATCAGTGCCCTATAGGTCAACAGCACCGATATCAGTCATTGTTACATAACTTGGACCTTGACTGGGTTGTGATTTGAATGTTTAATTTGGTGAAGGTTTTATATCAGACCCTCATGTTGTTTATTCGGGCTTGGGACCGACTTAAAGAAGACACTGGCTTGTGACCCCTTGAGGGTGTATTAATCAATATTATTTCTCTGGAAAGGTGACGTGTATGTTAAAGAACAGGTACTTCAGAAGTTCCCAATCTAAAAACAATTCACGTTTTGTTTGTCTGCTTTCTGGAAATCTGTCAAAAGATCTGTCTCCTGGGTTGTATAATTATACAAAGGAAGGAAAATGTGAGTACCTCCATTTGAAACTTAATCACGTTAGAGTCACATAAAATAAAATGTTACATGGCAAGCAAGCTCCTTGCTGAGGGTTTCTTTATATCAATCATAAAATCTATAACATCATCTCACCATGTCCAGTCTGACCTGTTACAAGCAATTTTAAACTTTGGATTTCATACCACAAACATCGTTTCTTTTTAACTTTCAACACCTGTACGCCGTCCCTCTGATTGTGCACAAGTATTCCCGTAATTGGAACACATGTGCAGAGGACAGAGTCAGACACGGTGATGCTCACTTAATCTCACAGCCTATCAGAGCACCTCATATAGAATGTCCCTTGCCACAGCCAGAAGTCACATTCAATTTGGGAATGATCTTCCAGAGGATATTCTTGGAAAAGAACATATAGTTGATATGTGCATACCTAGTGAAATGCAAGGAGAAGCCTTAATTTAATTTTCAAGGGGGGATTAGTTGTAAGGTTAGCCATGAGAAATTATCAGTCAGACCTTCAGGGCATTGCTTTAGAGTAATGACGTCTGAGAGGATGCTGTTATCGGGACAGCAAAGGGACAGAACTTAAGTGTTCAGCCACCACAGTAGGAAGTCTGTGTCTGGAGTCCCTTTCTCTTTCGTTAGCATGTGTTGGTTGAATGTGCTCACCACGATGATGAAAATTTGTTCAGTTCGATGGGATATTTGAGCCATGTTGGGTGAAATAATCAGTCAGAAATTCTGAGAATAAAGCCATAATTTTATGAGAATTGTGTAATGAAATGACAAGAATAAAGCTGGAATTTTGCAACAATAAAATATTGATTTTATTTGATAAATTAAAAAAAAAAGAAAAAAAAACAGCAGGACACTTCTGAACAAACTGTTCTTAATATTTCTTCCCTTTCATAGCAGGGGAGTGACATATTTAGTTCTTTCCATATCCTCAACCTCATATAGAATGAGGTTTGTTTGAGGGCTTTTATTGAAAACTATTTCATTGTTTTCATGTATAAGAGGAATATCCAGTCCGTATTTCTTATTTACTCATGACTTCTCTTCAACTTTGAGTCATTTCTCACTATTCCTAAACTAGTTCACATTATATTAACAGTTCAGCTTAGTGACATCGACAATGAATAAAGACAAAAGGACCGAAATGAGATCCAAGCGGTTCAGCACCTGAACTCCACTGAGTAAAATAAATGTCAGAAGGATATTTATAGAGCAGTATATGGAGAATGCCCAATTCCCCTCTCTGCTGTAACACACTTGCATCTGTTAATGGCATCACAGAAAAAAAGATTCTTATGCTATTTTCAAGGAAGAGATTTTTAGAAGTGAAAATAGAAAACTGCAATGCGTTAGTTCGTCTTCGTGCCCATGTGACATTTCTATTAACTGCAACTTTAAGCTCCTTGTAACCTCAGCTAACTGCCTAAGACTATAGATTCTTCGTTCTATGCTTTCATTTTCAGAGAATAATGACACATTTAATATATATATACATATATATACATATATATATATATATATGTATATATATATATATATATATATATATATATATACACACACATACACATATATG
>JBAMYA010046373.1:0-11059 GCA_037176975.1 Arrhamphus sclerolepis | reverse complement strand
CCATCCATCCATCCATCCATCCATCCATCCATCCATCCATCCATCCATCCATCCATCCATCCATCCATCCATCCATATATTTATAAAATGAAGTCAATGAGGCACAGTGTTTCACTTAAGGCTGTAAAGATGCTTTATGGTTCCAGTTGTGGTCTCCAAATAGTGACTTCACTCAGCCCAACCTTTTCACTTTTATTTTTCTTTTGCCCTGCCTCCCCTGTATCACACTGACCAAATTATTTCCACAGAGGCACAGCCTTGGTGCTCCGCTGAGTACAGTGACAGGAAGGGTAAGAGGGAGAAGAAGAAAAAAAAAAACTGTCCTAAACAAATCCACGTTTCCATGATACAGCCAAACAAACTCTCAGACAGTTGTCTTGTTCACTCTCATTATGGCTATTTTTAGTGGTAATGGCACAATAAGAGTCAATTTTTTAAAATACAACAGAAGGAAGGAAATGCAATTTTCTAATAAAACTAACCAGAGCAGGGTGTGATGTTGTGTTTCATGTCAAAGACCTCATGACTCTTTTGGAAACCACAGCAGATTCTTTCCTCCTGTGTACTGTATTTTCTCTCTCTGTCTGTCATGTCCTTCTGTGGTTTCCATTATGGGTCCCCCCCACGTTATAGGTAGGTACTGCAACCAGCCCCAGTTCCTCTTTCCCATCCAGCAGTTTAAATGTCAGAGTTTGTTGTTATGCTCAAAAGACCATCTCTCACACATGAAGTCTTTTGTAAAGTCAATGTGGGATGGAGCAGCTTAGATTCATGATCTTGACAGCCATTTGAGTTTCAGTATGGGGCTACTTTGAGACTTCTCCTCACTATGTTGAGCAGGATGTGGCATTTAGGTAGAATATTCATTATCTTAATTTATTTTATCTATAATTTTTCATTGGTAGTTTTTAAAATAGAGGAACTCAGACACTAAGGTCACAAGTCAGTGTTCTCATCGTGCCAGTCCCAAGCCCAGATAAATGGGGAGGTTGTGTTTGAAAGGGCAACCAAAGATAAAGGCATGCCAGTTCAAATATGTGGAACACAAAACTGATTTCCATACCTGATCGGTCGAAGCCCAGGATAACAACCACCGCCTCTGGCATTAATAAACAACATGTCAGCAGAAGCTTATATTGGTTGAAGAGAAAAGGAAACAGAGAAGGGGAAGGCATGTCAGTATGCAGAGAGTATGAACTTTAAATGTGGGTATAATGACATAGCTAATGAGGTAGATGATAAGATGCATAGAGGGGAAGACCCAGCACCCAGGAAACCAGGTGGAAAGGCAGCAAGGTTAGAAGCACTGGAAGAGGATGCAAGCAGTTTCACCGTGGAGCAAATGGTGGGAGGAGAAATGGTGTAGGGGTGATCCCAAAAAGGGACGGTAATTGCTGCAGTCACTGCGTATTACGAGAAGAAGAAGGAGCACGGGGTGGCTATAGCAACGACAAACTTGTTTTTTGGCCTTCTAAAAGTGATTAGAGACTGCAAGGTGGCAACTAAAGCAAAGGCTATCAAGGAAACAGACAGGAAGGTGCTTGGTGTGTCATCTGGACAGAGGAAGGAAATCAAGGAGATTTGATGGTGGGATGATTAGGTTAGGAGAGTAAAAATTGGAAAAGCTTAGCAAAGAAGTGCAATAGCAAGAGAGATGAAAAAAATATGCAGGAATACAAAGAAATGAATATGTATGAATAACTCACACGAGCTGTTATTTGGATTATGTTTAGTGTTTTTTTTCTTTCCCTAATGATTAGAAGAGGCTGTTTCTGATTAAAGCTTTACTAGTCTGTGTTGTTCTGATTTAGAGAGAGAGAGGGGAAAAAAACCCACACAGTTCAGATGAAAGTTCCTCAATGCAGGTGTTCAGAAGGTTCACATTATACCTAAACCGTGGCTTGATGTAATGGTGACTAACTGGGCTCTACACCACAGTCCTGGAAGGATTCCAGCAGCATGCTGGATATCATTTGGGTGCGGAGCTCACTAGGTCATACAAGCATGTGCATGTACTCACATAGCTGCACTAAATCTCTAGCATTTCACATATAGGTGCCCTCGAGGGATCCATAACAATCATAATGTTATTGTGGTTCTTTGCCGTTGTGGCTGTCCACTATGGGATTAAGTGGGTGCAGTGGGATGTGAAATCCAAGTCTTTGTGATTTCCAGCCATAGCTGCATAGCTCCACTGGTTTGAGGCTCTGGAGGATGGATTTAGAGCTTCATACAAAGTAACATGTAAATTTATTTGACCTGATTTATGGATTATGGTAAAACAAAGACAGATAGGGACAATTATGACTTAAAAGCAAGAGGAGTCAAAGAGAAATATGTTAGCTGTCTCTGGTTAGATTACCTGAATATAATATGCATTTTGATCTCTTTGCATGCCTTGAAGTATCCTTGAATGGATATGCAGTAGAAAAAAAATCCTTAGGGGATTCTGTCTCCCTTAATGTTGTATAGCATGCCTGCAGGCATATTTGGAATGTTAAAATAGTAATTATAAACAGCAGGAGGATAGATTCTCAGATAACAGTGTAAGTATCCATAAAATATAAACGCATTCTGCACTATGACTAATCTCATCTTCTGTCTCTTTTTGTGTCTTTTTGTCATGTAAAATCATGGCTTAATCACCATGTCTAGCTGGATTCTTTTTCCTCCCACATGCTTTTTTAAAAAAAAAAAAAAAAAAAAAAAAGCATGTGTATATTAGAGAAAATGACTGGTAAGATAAAAAGGATGCACATAGCTTTTCTTCTTTTTAGGGACAGATGATTATGCATGTAAATACTGGGAATGCAAATTAGTGAAGTTAACTTCAAAAGAGTTAATTAACAAAAAGTTTTCTTCATAAATGGAGCGTTCACTTTAGAGTGCAGCACATAAATGAGAGCATGTTTGGGATCTGGTTTGAGGCTGTCTTGCCCGATTAAGTTACTAAAAGTGCACCTTGTCATGGCACTATGCTCCTGGATCTGATTAAAAAAAAAAGAAAAAAAAAAGAAGCAGTTGCAGGTATCTGTCTTACCGGGAAAGCAGGCAGCCTAGTTTCCATCCACCAGACCTAATGGAGATGGCAGGCCATGGTGTGGTGCAAATGGATGTCAAGGGGAAAAAAGTCATCAGTGTTTATTCTCTGTCCACTGCGTAACCACAAAAATGAGACGTGATGCCAGGAATAGATTCCCTGATATCTAAACCACATGGCACCATGGCTACACCTTTGTTTTGACTGATCCCATGAGAACTGTGAAACCTCAAACACAGAACAAATTAAAGCTGCCGTTAACAGGCTGATTGCACTCTATTTTTATATTGTACTTTTATTAAAAGAAAAAAAAAAAGAACCCTTTAAAAAAGTTTTGTAGCTAATGTCTAGACTCAATAGCAGAGTTCTCCCCGCTCTCATTATGTGAAATGGCTCTCTGGTTATGTGCTCCATCCTCACTGCACCACTCTCTTCTTGTGCTTGGTAATGAGATTTTATAATGCACTTTGTGCAGGAGGCCCACTCTCTTTGACCCATCACAGTGTTGCCAACTGGGGAACTTTCATAATGCAAATCAGACTCAACATGATATTTGGGTCATGAGAAAAATTTCCCATCATGAATAAATGTGTCTTGACTACAGTATCATGATGGATAAGGGAGCCAGCAGGCATCTGTTTGCCTGGACATGTGACCAAAATTCTTCCATGGACCAGTGGACAAAGGATGCAATGGCAACAGCTGAATGACACATCCGCCTTTTGAGTCTTATGATAAACTAGCCGTGTGGCAACTACTGGTATAAACAATATTTTGGACTATTTAAGTAAGAGCCAGCCCTGGTTCTGTTGTTGTTGTTATCATTATTATTACTATTCTTAGTGTTATTATTGGTAGTAGTAGTAGTAGTAGTAGCAGTAGTAGTATTTTGTGCTGGGCTTGCCACAGAGAGATAAACTGAACATGCAAAGAAAAAAGGAAATAAAATAAAAAAAGAACTTATTTCATATTTTTACAAAAAACAAAACAAAACACGCCACATCATGTGAGTTGGAGTGAAGTCTCAGCATCGTTTGAGTCATTGCAGTGCCTTGATTCTTTTCTTTTGCAAACATTATACCATGAATCTCTGCCGTGCTTGGAATCATTGTCCTGTTGCCTGACCAAACTCCGTCTGAGCTTTGGGTGTAGAAGAGACTGCATTGCATTTGAGTGTATAAAACTTTGGTATGAAGATGACATCATTGTCAGCTAACTAAAAGGTGCCCGGGTCAGTCGTTACATCTCCACCAGCATGCTTGATAGCTACTGTGTGTTTGTGTTTGACATCCTGTGCACAAACATCTCCAGTTTTGGTCATTTCAAAGGAAATTGTTTGCTTCCAACTTTGTTTTTTTTATTCCATTGTAATATATCAGTTCCAATTTCATTTGAAGGAATATTTGTTTACCTTTAGGAAGTACCATCTAGTTCTCACAGTCCAGTCTCACTTCTCTAATATTGGTAAAAAAAAACAAAAAAGAGCCAAAGTAACTTTGGTCTCCCATTGTGGTTGTCTCTTCTGACGCTTGTGTATCACATTAACAAACAATGCCTACAGATATGAAGGTTCCTTTTTGGCGCTTTAACATTTAAGAAGCTAACTGAAGCTGAAATGTAACCCATGGACTTAAAAAAAAAAAAGAAATAAAAATGCCTGAGCATTAAACAGTGAAGCATGGCGTTTTAGAGTTCTGTAAGATATCACGTGTGAGGATTTAAACTAGAGTTTTGTAATTTTGTTGTTCAAATGTTACATGAAGTCATGTGAAAAACATAGTTTTAATCTTTTATATGTCAAGACATTATTTATTTATTTTTACAGTAAGTCATAGTTATGTTTGTCCATAATGTAAACACAGTGCACTAGTTTTATAATGAAGGTGATGCAAATATGACTTATTTCCTTTTTGATTTTGGTCTGATTTAAAGTCACATGACAGCCACATTCTGAAAATATGCTTGGTGTTATTGTGCGTTTTGTCATTTGGCTGCTTGTTTTTTTTTTGTTTTTTTGTAGACTGTGTCCTCAGAGCTTAACTTAATGTGTGCTTAATGAAAGTGAGCAGTAGTGGCAGCGTAGGTAAAAATGAGTGGTGTTACTTGCTGCAGTAATACATCGCAGTCACAGCATCAGACTAATACCAGCCTTATTGACTGGCGACGTTTTCATTTCTTACAATTTGAAAATCCGAAACTTTTGCGTGGTCAGAAGTCACTGATGTTCCTCCAGTTACGTGCATAGCTTTCACGGAAACAGCTACGAGTGCAGAGTTAAAAAGTACTAGATTAAAGAGGTGCATCCACATCATCTGATCACTTTAACCTGAATACACCTTATCAGAGTTTATGCATAAAACAGAGAAACAGAGAATGTAAAGCAGAAGAAGTAGCCAAAAGCAAGAGTAAATTATTTTATCAATAAATTATTTTATTTAGATATTTCTTATTCTTCCTCTTCTTCTTTTTCTTTAAGAATTTGATATGACAGTTTTAAATGGGAACCAACATTGCAAATTAGACGTATGCTGTAAGGTATGTTATTTAGGGAGATTATAAACTGTTCTTTTATACAATATTCTGTAGGCAAAATATCCATCCATCCATATATATATGTATGTACATGTACATATACATACACATACACCCATCTATCTATCTATCTATCTATCTATCTATCTACACACACACACACACATATATATATATATACATATGGCTTATATTGAAATACTATAGTCCATATAATCATTGATACTAAGTCATTCTTGGAAAGAAAGCCCTCATTAGAAGTGTGGTGGTTTTGATATAAGTCATCAGAAAGTGATTTGTTTCCCATCTGGTAACATTATGTTTTTAGATTTAATTTACTTTTTAGCTATGCTTTGACTTGCATACTTTTATTTTCTGTCCTTTTTGGTTAAAGCAAACAAAAAAAAGAAAAAAAAAAAGAAAAGAAAAAAAATCCCTGGTTAGGCTTGAATACACTCTTTTAATAACAATCCACCACATGTCTTATCTGAACCAAAAAAAAAAAAAAATCCTCCTAGAAAAACATCGCCTAATTTTACACCCTTTGGTGTAATATTTTATTCTGTGGGCCAACAGTGATTGCAGCAAATGTTTTTACTTGGGATTGAGGTGGAATTCCCCTGGACATGTGCTGAGTAGGTCAGCCTGTTTGGTATCAAAGTTCACTTAAGTTCACTTAAGCCCCTGTTATCGGCAATAAAGGTTTCACTCTGTCAGTTGGTCTTTTACTTTGCACTTTAAGACTTTAATAACAAAACAACACACATAAAAAGCATATTCTACATGAGTAAAAATAGAATAAATATGATGATAATACTCCATGGAGAGAGAATGTAGTAGTAGCCACTGCACATTAACATCACAATTATTTGTGGTCTCACAATAAACTACTGGTATTTGGCATCTGGACAAACAGTAGACAACTGGTGAGAGGTAGACAAGAAGTACAATGAGACAGACAACATCCTTTTCCCTCCTTCTCCCTGGATTTTTTCCCCTCCTCACTTTTTCCTCTTTTCATCCAGCTGTGTTCTATTTTGTTTTGAGTTCATAAATTCTTTTGATTTAAGTCCGTTTTTCTGTTCTCCTACTAAACACACGCACAGACTGCAGCACTGCTTTGGTCAGAAAAATCCCACTGTTTTTGTAAACTGCTAGCGATATTTGATGCTCGTGCTCTGAGATGTTTGATCTGTTTTCCCTGTTAGTTCGTACATGCAGCTTGAAGTCCCAGTGGGCCACGAAACAACAAATGAAATAATTCTTGTGCTGCGTCCAGATGAAATAAAATACACCAAGGAGCCTTTTTTTTTTTTTTTTTTGGTGTGTGTTTGTGAAAAATCACAAGCATTTTAAAATGAACAAAAGGCAGCAACAGGGTTTCCACTAGCCAGGCTCAGATGAGAAGATGGAAAGCGAACGCGTCTGTGGTACAGTGATGTAAAATGAAACCTTGTGATGCGGAGTAAAATGTGAGCAAAAAAATGGAATTGCAATGAGATACAAATCATCTAGTTTGCGTTTTTCTCTTATTTGAAAACGGCGTGAGAAATAATGTTTTTAAGCAGTGGCTTCTGGAAAAAAAACCAAAAGAATATAGCAGCAAAAATACAGAAAACACAGGACTGATGCAGAAAAAGTTGCATGCATGCACACATACAACAACTAAATCAGAATCACCAAATAACTCAAAATACATGCACTAGACAAACTTTTTCAGTTAATGTCCGCTAATCAGGTTATTTGACAACAGGTCAGAAACATGATTGGGAACAAAAAGGTCTTCGTACACACTATGCTCTGGCACTCCATCAGCATGTAACTCAGTCATTATCAGTGGTGGTATAGGGCTTCATTAGCAGACATGACATGGGTAATTTGCACATCTGTCAGGGCCCCATTAATGGTGAATGATGCACGCAGGTTTTTGAGTAACATATGCTGCCACTCAGATGATGAATTTTCAAATTGAGGCCTGATTATTATTTTTTTCCTAAGGACAAGGCCAAAGCACATTCTGTGTGAGTTACATTATGGTTCTGTTTTGTAAAAGAGTGCAGGTGCTAAACGAGAGTCATACAGTCCAAATGTGTCAGTTAATAAAAATCCCTTTGTGGGTATATATGAAGGAAACAAATCCAAGGAAAGACGCCTGAAACTACTGAGCACCGAGTCTTCTCAAGTCCCAAACTCTTAGAGAATGTCGTCAGAAGAGGAAGTGTTGCAACACATTGAATAAAGTTTAATGTGAGCATTTATTTCAAAGAAAAAAAGAATCAAAAGGTTGTCTTTCTGCTTTTTTTTTCTTTTCTGTCAGTATAGACTTTAATTGGGCTGCACTTTCCACTCTGTCCTAAATGTTGTTCCAAACATGAACCTGAAGTGACACATTTTCTCCAGTTTTTTTTTTTCATCCTTCCCTGACATCTTTACACAGTTTCCAGTCTGTAATGGCCTCCTGGGGCTCCACATTTATTGTGTAGCCATTTCTCATGTTAAAAAAAAAAAAGAAGAAAAAAACAAAACAACAGTATGTGCACTGTATTTAGCAAAGCCAGACTAAATATTCAGTTAATCTCACGTAAAATACCTGACTTCATTCTTTTGTTAAACAAATATTACAGCAACTGGTCTGAACTTGAATTCTGACCTCAGAATTTTTATTTATGACATGAACACGCAAGCAGTGAATCTGACACTAATTCTATCATAAACATGAAGTGGTTTTTAAACTTTCCCTGTGTGTGTGTGTGTGTGTGTGTGTGTGTGTGTATGTGTCAGCATAGGTTCTAAACATGGGTCCTTGCTTTTCATTCACCAGTAGTGACGTTGCTGCCTGAGAGGAGTGAGGGGAGTTTTTAGGAGACCACTCTGAGTGGGACTGTCTGCGAGGCTGGGCTGTAACCTGAAGCCAAGGAGCAGAGAGAGAGAGAGAGAGAGAGAAACTGGGTGGAAGATAGTGAGAGAAAAAGAGAGAAATGGAGGGAGGAGGGAGGGAAGGATTGAAGGGCAAAGAGAAGGTGATGTCAGCTGAGTTCAGAAAGTAAACAGAAGTCCAGACTGCAGCATGCTGCTTGCGGGACGGGGACTACAACTGGGGCAAACCCATGGGGGTCCCCGCGCAACTCCATGGACAAGCACCTTCATCTCCGGGGAGGAGGGCTGGCTCCTCTTAGTCCCCCTCTTTATTTTCATCTCCTTGCCCTTAGGGGCAGCCTGGCCTCACGGTAAGAGCACTGCAGAGATTTTACTTTTTGCCGCACTTGTTTGTCTCCTTCCACCTATCTCTGTATGTGATATAGATTCCAGTCTCTTTGTTCTCAAGAAGCCGGCATCAGCACTCCTGCCATCCCCTCTTCTGTTTAGTCTCTTTAGAGAGCAGCAGCTCTGAGCAGCACTTGAAAAAGGAGGTTCAGAGTGAGACACAGAGATGTAAAGTTCATTTTCTTCTTCTTCTTCTTTTTTTTGGCAGAAGCAGAAAACATTTTGTCTTTACTTATCTTGTTCACGGCTAGAAAATGATGGTTTTCCATGTGGGAGTTTGTTAAAGAAGATTATCGTTTTGATCCTTACTTCATTTCTTGAAAGAAAAAAAAAGAGATTGTTTTTGCTCTGAAAGAGTCAAGAACAAAACAACAGTTGGATGTTGCCACACATTCCTGGAGGTGAAATGAGGCACTTGGAGTCCAAATGGGGCAGTTGAAACTTGGCACTCTTCCCCAGATTCTCTTTAAATACTCAAGTGTGTTGTGAGTGAATTCTCTGTGAAATTGACTTTGTCTGTTTACTGTTTACCATTTGAAGTGCTGGAAGACATGAGTCATGTAGGATTCAATCATGCTGGCTTTGGTAATGTGTGTACCAAACACTGTATCCAAGCCTTCCAACCAAACCTGTGCCCTCGGTCTGAGTTCCACTTTGGGCATTTCTCATGCACTAAAAATACTACCATCAATTTGTAATGTTGGTGAGTGTGGTAAAGAGCGTGGCTATGTTCAGCTGCAGCCATTAGGAGAGCTTTCTTTGGTGGATTAACCTGCTTATGATATTGTCAGCTGAGTCACTGGCTGCCTGCGTTCTGTCATTATCAGCTGATGATAGGATTTCTATTGACTATTTCAAAAATGGGTTCTTTTCTTTTTTTTTCTAAAGCAGAGCACATGCTGATGTTATCTTTGTGGATTGTTTACACATATGCTTGTGCATGTGTCTGTCCAACTTTTGAATTATTTAGTGTCCCTGCTGAGCCTTTCTGATCTCTGTAAGACTTCCTGTTTAGAATCTCCTGTTCTGTGGCTCTGATAGTTTAAATTAAGCCCACACAGAGCTTTTTCTTCTTCTTCTTCTTTTAATTTTTTTTCAGAATTTCTGGCCATTGAGCAGTGGGAAAACAAAGATTCGGGGCTGACACATGAAATAAATTATAAGTCTTGGCAATGACATTTATTTACAAGTAAAAAAAACAAAACAAAAAAAAAACATGGCCTTTTGTTCTGGAACAATAGTGCTTTATGTTTTTATGTTCAGACTCAAGCACAGAAGCTTAACACTAAAAAGCAAATTTAAACATCTCAGGCTGTTTAAAAAAATACATTTTGGCATTTGCTAGACACATTTCAGCCGCAGGAGATAATAGATTGATAAGGTATTTCACTGGTTTCCACTTACATAAAGCGCTCTGCTAGATGACCACTGCAGCACTCAGGGATCTGGATACATTCAATGACCACAGGACTCCTCTGGGAGTTTCCGTTTTCCATTCTGGCTAAATGGCTCTGACCTCAAAATACCAGACAGCTGTTGCTAGCAGGAAGCAAAATGTATTGTACACTCACATACAGTACATGAACAGTGCCTTCACTCACAGCAGCTGTCAAAACAGCCACGTTTCCAATGTATATTAGTGTGAAATAAGTTTTACTCTGTATATAAATGTGTGCAAATAATGCCACTTGTCATTTGCTGCTGGGAACTTTGTCTGACATAAATTCTCTCTAAGTCATAGCAGGGAACAAATGATGCATGTTATGTTGTTTCATGGATTCTTCTAGGCAGTTTTAAAAGAAGAAAAAAAATAAAGTGTCTGTTTTCATTGAGGCCAAAAAGAAGCATGTTTTGTCTTTGTACTTTAGGTTAGCTGATGGCCAAAGCAGTTGTTTGACATGGTGGAAAATATGATCATATGTTGTCTTGATAAACTTCAGATGTGCTTTGAAATGTGAAACATATATTGTGGGTTGGTCCAATGATGAAATAGTTTACCTACAAGCATTTTACGTGATTGTTCTGTGTTATGTTAGTGTGGTTTTACAACATGCATGGAATGGTAAGGTTGGCGTGCAGCATGGGTGTGACCTGGATGGCTTTTATTAGGTTAAAGATAGATATGGGGGGGGGGGGGGGGGGGGAGCTTCCGGAAAAAAAAAAACAAATCGGAAAAACCCCCCCCTCAACTCCCCTCCCCCCAACGAATGTGGTTGGTTCTTT
>JBAMYA010046372.1:0-11059 GCA_037176975.1 Arrhamphus sclerolepis | reverse complement strand
ATCTATCTATCTATCTATCTATCTATCTATCTATCTATCTATCTATCTATCTATCTATCTATCTAACTATCTATCTAACTATCTATCTATCTATCTATCTATCTATCTATCTAACTATCTATCTATCTAGGAGGAGTCGAACAAAAATTCTTTATCGGGGGAGCTGACGAGACGCAGGTGAAAGTCAAACAGAATGTAACAATACAAAGACAGACCTTTAAAGTAAAACAGGAAGTAAAGTTAACAGAGAAGGACAGAGGCAATAAAACAAGAACACGAGACGAGAGCTTCGAACACCAACATCAGACAAAACCCAGACCTTAACAAAAATACCAAACTAAATTCAAATCCTGACACTCAGCTCCTTCAATGCTAGTCATTCCAGTTTGTTGTTTTTCCTTCCTCCCCACCATCTTCTTCTTCTTCTTCTGCTTCTTCTTCTTCTTCTTCTCCTTTACTGCAGATCAGCAAGGCATAAAAGTGGTGCACTACTGCCACCAGATGCTAGTTTGCTAAGTCAGTGGAGCCTACCAGGTCCGAGGCAAGGTGGCGGTTATGATTCTGGCTTTCCAGGTTTTACCGTGAACCACCGCTTATGGAAGCACACAAACTATGATGGCACAAGCTCACAGAACTACACTGGACTTCCTGGTAGAAGGGACTAAGAGTCTAGTAATGATGGAACAGCCGTTAGCAGGTATTGTATTGTACCAATGACTTCTATGCCTACAGGGGAACCCTATGAGGTAAAAGCTGGAAAGGCTCCTTTGTGCTACTATCAAAAAAAAGCCAATAATGTTTAAGAAATTGTTGAAAATATACCAGCATCTAAAAAAAAAAAAAGAAGACAAATTTCTAAGATGAAGCATTCCTTTCGTGGAACACATCTTAACAGTTGCTGCTTGCTGGCTGATGGATGCTAACTGGTGCAAACAGAGCTATAAAAATCTGAAATGTGTTTTTAATTTGAGAGAAATAACAACTGATTATAGCCTTACAGCACAACACACCAACAACAGTCAACACAAGAACTGCGAAATGCAAACTCACATCACGCCTCAATAGTTGAGCAGATGGGAGGGGAAAACAAACACAGAAAGCGGCATTTTAAAGCAATTGTTCTATGATTGAAGCACTCTGTTCCCAGGCCCCGAGCGATCAAATCAAGTCTGATCTCTTTCTGCCTTTATCCTTAAAAATGCTTTAATGAAACCAAATTCTTTGAAATCATGCCCTAACTGCCACAGTTACGGATATGTCTGAGTTTGTTTTTGTGTGTGTACATGCCTGTTATGTGCATGAGGATGAATGAATCCCAAAGAGTTTTTTGGGTTTTTTTTTATCCCTTCTACCATCTCATCTGAAGGAGAAATGATATCAAAGACATCAAAGGACCAGAAATCCATTACATCAGTATCAGGCCAAATATCACACAAGACCAGGCACAGTGTGTAAACCACCAGCTGGCAGAACCCACATGTACTACCTTGGAGGTCACAGAAGCTGAACTGCATCTGAACCTGTTACCCCCCCGCAAAGGTCCAGTCAGGATTTAAATTTTTACCAAGCAACAGCTCCAGTCTTGAAGGTCAGATCAAACTGGAATAATCTCTAATATGAGCTTTTAAATGGCATGGCATCATATTTTATCTCAGTGCAACAGTAAATCCAGAGGCGACAACAACTGAAATAGTTTTTCCCCTCAAGGAAGTGTCTACAGTTTTTTGACAACTAACCTCAGTATCAACACACATGCACACTTGAGTCAGTGATATACAGACTTTGTGGACTGTTCAACAAGGAATGTGCTAAAGTGGTATTTTAGTCTGAAAGCCTGGCTGAGTACACTGAGAAACTGCACAGTGGAAGCAGATGTTCCAGCATCTACAGCTATGACATTATCAATAACACATGGTTATGATCAGCGCATCAAGCATGTAATCTTCAACAAAGTTATCTCTGACATGCCGTCAGCCTGTCAGCTCTCTATTGTGTTCAGGATTTCATATTTCAACGTGTTTTTGCACTTATATATGACATTTCCCTCTAGTGCAGCCATAAGGTTGATGTTCTTCATTCACTCATTGATTGGCCCAGTTTAATCAGTTCTAGCTGTTTTTGGTGAACTATCTTGACAACTGCTGCCATAACAGCAGGACAAGGAGTAGGCGTAGCAGTATATACACAGGACTCGTGCCATAACGAGCTCATCAACATTTGGCATTTCAGTCTTAAAATTAGTCTAAGCGCTGACACATTGCCCATGTTTCCTCATCATAAGTTGATATGCCAATGTGCTTTCAAGCTTTACATAATTCCTCTAACCCCTGGCTTTGCAATACAAATATAAAAGAATATATTTACTCAGCTAATGGAATTAGGTGTTTGAAAATGAAGGATAGTAAAATCTCTGGAATCTTGTTTAATCATAAAATGAAAAAAAATTATCACTGTTGAGATGTTTGAGTTACATTATGACTTCAGCCAATTGAATTTGAATTCCCATACGTTTTCATTACTCATACTTTTACATACTTAATTTGCTTCTTGTAACCATTGTACATATTGTTATAATTTACTTTTGACATGGCTTTCTTCAGTGCACTCTCCATAATAGTTAAGAAGAACAAGCAGCCTTTATTTGTCACTGCCTATATATGATGTTACACATAAACAACAAAATTGCTAATTATATACTCAGACCACATATGAACCCTTGAGTCAAGTTTTGGAACTGCTGGAGAAACCAGAGCACCAGTGGCCCATAGATTTGTACAGAAACCCTTTGAAAACCTCCAAGTGTGCAGCGCCATGTTGCAAGAGGCACGATCTGTTAAAAGACAATGGCTAGCTCTCTTTAAGGCACTTCAAATGAATCTGAGCTTCTGATTGGTCAGATTTATTACTTAAAATAAATTTGCCTGATATGGCACCAAAAGAAATTCACTCCCGTACAGTTGTCATAGATATAAAATCTAACTTTAGGGACAGACTGTAAATATGTTTAGTTCTGCTGCAAAGTTGGACCTTTTAAGATGGAGGACAACGGGGATTTGCTCTGTTTTGGAGCCAGCACCTAGTGGTCCGAGGAGGAACTGCAACAAAATGTATTCCCTGAAACAGCTGCAGTCGTGAGGTGGGATGGTTGCCACTTGGAGAAAACCCATGCAGAACTACTCCACACAGAAAGACCCTTGGTTCCCCACAGGAATCAAACCCAGAACCTTCTTGCTGTGAGGTGATAATGCATATTTATTTAACCTGCTCATAATTGTGTATACAATATAAGCCTGGGCTATACGACCTCAAATCGATATCAAATCAGAATCAGAATTGCTTTATTGGCATTTCTGTGAAGCTGTTCACAGATTGGAATTAGTTTTGTTGAAGTGGTGCAAACAACACAGGTTAATGAAAGTAATAATAAAATAGAATAAAAAATAATTAAGAGCATGCAGAATCAAAATAAGAGATAAAGAACACTAGAAATATATTTATAAATGTACAATGTGCAAGAACATAAGTGTGCAAATAGCAGATGTATAGAATCTGTGCTGAGTCTGAATGTGTGAATCTGTGATTCAGCTGGTGTTTATGAGTCTGATGGCTGAGGGGCAGAAGCTGTTCCTGTGGCAGAACGTTTTTGCTGCAATTAAAATCGGTAAAGGCAAACGTAAAGGATCTGTTAGCATGGATTTACGGATTAGGACCCAGATGCAGGAGCAATCCAACAAATAGTCCTTTATTGTAACAAAAAGTGTGAAACCAAACTGAAGCAACAGGAAACAAACAGTACGGACCAGCAAGCATGCAGGGAAAGACGGGACCATACGCAGACAGGGGCTGACGGGAGACAGGTCAAACTGATCAGGGCAGATGAGACCAGGGAAGTCAGAACAGAACACAAGTGGACAAGGACAGGCCTTCAAAGTAAAAACAGGAAGTAAAGTTAACAGTGACCTAAAAGGGACAGAGACATAGGAGCCTTAATCCTGACATCTGTGGTCACTTATTGAACATTTCAAACAACTGAAATAACCGACGTGGGCAAGATCACGTCAGTTACAGATTCTAAATGTTGGTTTCAATCATTTTTCAATTTTTCTTCATATTTAGAATTATATTCATATCCACCCTGTTCATCCAACCATGCATCTATCACCTCGATATGCTTATTCCTAACTTGGGGTCACGGGGGTCTGCTGGAGCCTATAGGTGGGCGAAAGGCCGGGGTACACCCCAGACAGGTTCCACCTTGTGCATTTGTAAATATTTTTCTGTGCAAATACCCCTACTACTTCATATTGTGACACTGGTGATGACAATAAAGTTGAATATAATCTGTGTAACACAAAGGGGGAAAAAAATTGAAAGGTTTTGTAATTCCTAGCTTAGGTCATAGTGTATGCCCAACCCTATGTCACTGTCATTAATTTCTGGAGTTCACAGAGCCACTTCCTTCTCTTGTTTGGTCAAATGAAAATGCATGAAGGCCAATTTTAGCCACAGGAATCCACCTATATAATTTCCTGGGGCTTAGCCTGCGTAGAGCATCACTGACTCTAGCCTTCTCCAGTGATCACAGAGATGCTGTGATGCCCGTGACTGAGAGCAAATTACCCCTGAAAGCTGTAATCATCAGTGCCTCCTTGTGCACGGCTGGATGGAGGTGAGTCCTGACCTTGCATTCACCCTTTTTTAATGACCGAGTGTTCACGTAAGAGTTCCAGCGAGCTATCTGTTAACTGTTGCCACCTCTGATGTCAGGAAGAACATTTTCAAAGGAAGTCAGAGCGAGTAACTGACACTGAACAGCTCATGGTCCACTGAACAAAAAAAGCCAGAGAGGCAGAGGAGACCGTATTCAGTCAGGTGGATTTAGACGAGTTTGCTGAAATAATTTGGTGAATATGTTCGGAACGGCTTCATCATTTGAATATTGTAGAAACTTTGCTGGTATGGTATTCTTCTGTCTCAAAATAACCAGTAAAAAAATGAAAATAAAAAATTTACAGATTAATTATCAACAAACAGGGAGTCTTAAGTTCTGATTAGTTACCGTTTTTATTTTGGTCACTTGACCATTAAGTAAGCATTACTCTCTTAAAACTTAAAACCCACTCTACAACATAAAGATTAAGCAGAGGTTAGTTCATGGTTTGTTTTCAGATAATTAAATGATAATTAAGCAACCCTCTGTGTACCTTATTGTAAAGTGTTACCAAATAACCTATAGAGGTAATTACTGCATATGACATGATTGATCCTGAAGTATTACCTTACACTGTAAATTTAATTGTTGTGTTTAGGCTACAAATAAATAAATAAATGAATAAAATACAGCAAAAGTCGAGGAAGACATTTTCCTACTTCCTTCACGTAATAAATTCTCTGGATTGCAGCAAGATGAATATTCAGATCAGGAATAGATTATTGCATCTGCAAAGCATCCATACATAACACTGCGTGCTACTAATGCATAAGCACTAATGAACTTACAGTGTCTTTATCTATTTACTGGAAGCTGCATCTCACACAGCAGCCCTTCCTTTTCTCTTTGTACCTGCTTCTCAGTAATTAAATGTCCTCTTGCTCACACTCACGAGACATGGACACTAAAGAGTCCTCTATAATTTGGAGCACAAAGAAAGAAAATGAGGGTCTTTTTGAAAAGCAGGTGGGTGGGTCAAACTAATGAGGGAGCCTATTGTTGAGGATTACCCCGCTGTCACGGTGGAGGATCACGGCAAACAGCTCATCCCAAAACTCTCACGAATGCCTTCACATTCTCGTCTCTCTGCTCCTCAAGTGCTGACAGGTTTTAGCTGTGTGCAGGTGTGTCTGAGAGATCTCTCACCTCCTCCCTGTACAAGCAGTTAAAAAAGGCAATTAAAAGTCAACTCGCCCTTTAGAAAGTAACATTTCCTTTGTCGTTTTTTTTTAACTGGACTACAGGCAGCTGATGGCCCCAAACCATGCCACACGCTCACCATTTGATTAGATTTTCATCCGTGCATACAAGCCACCACTTACGCGCACACAAAATGTTATGCCAACAACATCACAGGAACAATTGATGACAGTGATGACAGAAAGAATGGAGCAGCACTGACAGGTGGCAGGTGGTTTTTCCTAATAAGGAAAAAAACATGATGAAAAATAACACAGCATTCATGGCAGAAATGCATCAAAGAGGTGGAATAACTGGATATGGAGTGCAGCCTCTTCCTATTGGAAAATGTTATGTTTCAGGGCATTAAAAAAAGAAAAGAAAACGTTCTCTGGTCCTAAATGGATGATCAGATGCACAAGATGTGATAAGTTTATATTAACTTTGTCATTATTCAACAAAAATGCAAAAGCAGTGTCTGAAAAACTAAGTATTCACCTATGATTCAGGAAACTGTACCACCATTTAAGAGTAAGAGCATTTTATAGAAAGCAAATACTTTATCAGCGTTGCAGACAGTTGCTTTTTATGAAGTCCCACAAGAGAGCGACATCCGCTTATGGTTCAGAGAAACCCTCAAGTTCATCAAATGCAAAATGCAATCTAAGATAAGATTAGAATAGCTTAAAACCCGCAGTTGAGGTCACCTCCTTCATGTGTATAAATCCACTTAATGTGAAGCAGGAAAGCTGCAAATCAGCACCAATCTAAAAGAAAAATGAATGTAAGGCCCACCAACTGTCAGGCACAGTGGTGGTAGGTTGATGATTTGGCCTTAGTTTGCAGACAAAAGACCTGCCAGTCACTGAGTCGACCATGAACTCGTCTGTATACCAGAGGCAATTTAACGTGAGGGTGAGGACGAAATGGGGAAGAAGATCAACGTGGTGAACCTCACAAGAAATTCCAGACTATATTTCCATCAATTTGGCGAGGAACTGATCAACACTGTTGCAGGTACTGGGGACTATTTCGTGTAAAGAGGCATAACTCAAACTCTTCCAGGGTTTCCAGACTTCTGCCAGTTCTCTCAACCAAACCAGACTGGATCACCAGTCAGCGTTGGCAAAGCTCTAGCTGTTGGACTGATGGTCTACAAACAAGTTCATGGTCGACTCAGTGACTGGAGGGTACCCAGGTCTTTTTGACTGCATACTAAGCCCAAATCATGATCCTTCCGCAACTGTGCTTGACATCTGGTGGGCCACTGCTACTTCCCTGCTTCACATAAAGTGCATTTAGGAGTTCACATTAGAAAGGCACTAGTTGTGACTATAACTACAGTTCTTATGATATTCCAGTCTTAGGAAAACATGCTTTTATCTTCTGTAGACTGGACTACTGTAACACTGTTCCTACGGGTCTCCCTAAAAATCCATCCAATAGCTGGAGTTAGTTCAGAACGCTGCTGCCTCCCCAGACCATAAAACTCCACTCCTTAGATCTTTACACTGGCTTCTGTTTTAAAATCCTGCTGTTGGTTTATAAACCTCTGAACAGACTAATGATCTCCCGTTCATGATGAACCAACCAGAACCCTCAGGTCGTTGGGGTCAGGCCTACTTTCTAGACCCAGAGATAGAACCAGACATGGCAGCGCAGCGTTCAGCTTTGATGCTCCTCACCTGAAGCACGAAATCCCAGAATTCATCAGGGCTACTGAAACTCTCAGCTGTTTTAAATCATAGTTTGTTTGTTTTTTAAATTCATTTACTGCTGCATTCCAACGATCTCCCACAATGCATTGTAACTTTTATCTCTCACATTTCATCTGTTTTTCGATATTAACTTATGTCTTTCTTTAATTTCATATTCTGTTTTTAACTTCTTTTATTTTTTAATGCTTTTATGTAAATTATCTCAAAAATGAAAAGTGCTTTACAAATAAACTTGCCTTGCTTTAGATTGCATTTTGTATCTTACCAACCTGAATTTCTCTGAATCTTAATGGTCTACTTAATGTATGCTCGCACATATGGCAATGTCACAATGTTAACTTAAATTAGACGCTGCATTTTTGATAATATTTATCGGAATAAGGTCATTTTTGAAGCTAAGAACCAAATGAAGCTGTGTGAAGTATGCAGATCTGAGCTGCACCATGGCAACATGTACACCTTCATCACATTATCAACCATTAACGTTTTAAAAAGACTTCACAGAACCTTGCGGCGCAGACTGCTGCTTTGAAACACATTCTGAACTGCTGATGAGTCAGTCCACAACAATATGGCTATGGTTTGGGTTTTTTTCTTTCCCATAGCCATATTGAATCTTGTGTCTTTTGAAAAGACACATTCATGAGGTGAAGGAGAAACCAGAGTGATTGTGCCATGTTTTGAGGGATATTGGACATAATTGGGAAAAGAGCTTCACCCACTTAGTTTAACATAGCCTCCTTCCCTCCTCCTTTCACTCCTCTCTCAAACCATTTGTCTTCTTTGTCCAGGCTGAGAACATTTCTGTCCTGAAAAGACTCCCTTATTTGATGTTTGCATCTGTTTTTTCTTTTCCTCTCTGTTTGAAGTAGTGGCTTTTTTTTTTTGTTTGTTTTTTTCTTCTTCCCAGATTTCTTAGCTGACTTGACATTTGACAAGTTCTGGCATCCATGGCATTGAAATACATTCTTGTCATGTTTGTATTGTCTTTTCCTTTGCCTAAGTAGGAACAGACTCGGCCCGGTGGTGCAGAGTTCTGATGCCGGACAGTTTGTGTTTGAGTGGCTCGTATGAGTCATAGATTAGACACTGGTCTGTGTGTGCAGGTGTCCAGTTTACCTCTGTGTCGAGACGTCACTCCTCCCCAGTGTGTCAAAAAAAAACAAACAGCTTGTTATTTTCCACATCCTACCTCGTTAACTTAGTTTTGCTGTCACCCGAGTTGATATGTTCAGGCAAAGCCTCTTCTTCTTGAGTTTGAATTAAGGCCCAGGTGTCATCCACGCATCTGAGCCAGTGGCATTGTGTTTCCACTTCCTTCATGGGTGACACTGGAAAACCCCCCATGACACATCTGCTTCTAAAACCTGTTTTTGTGTTTGAAGAAGGTGTTGGAGAGGCAGAGGTCCAGCAGGGCCTCTGGCATCTTGGCATTTCGTTGACACACTCCTGAATGCTGCAGAGCAGCACAATGCCAACAAGCTGCTTCTCTATTTTGCCTCAGTTTTTCTTTAACAACTGTTGTTGCAGGTCTGACATTTTATTCCTACCTAATTTTGACACCTGAAATAAATGTTTTTTTTTTTGTCCTGATACACAGGAGAACTGTGGCCACTTACTTCTTAATAACAATGTCCATCAACAGTCATATTTCAAGAAAGGAAAATACAAGCAATACGAGCATTCAACAAGCAGAAAGCATTTTGTGACATTTAAGTATAAAATTATTAATATTAAAGAAAAAGAAATTGTTTGTGGCCATTTGAAAAGAAAGGCAAAAATACATTGACCAGCTACAACACAAAACCATCTGCATTAAAATGGTGTGTGTGTGTGGAGTGGGGGGGGACCTTGGACTCGGCTGGATGTAGTCATGGGATGGGATGTAGTCTGGGGGTGTCTGGTATCATCTTGTGGTTGGTTGTTTGCAGGGAATCCTTTGGGTCCTGTGGGATGTGGGTTGGGGCCTCCGTTCACCAAGCCTGTTCCAGCTCAGCCATTGCAGACTGGAGCAGATTGGGATCTGAGGAATCAAAGGTCAGGTTTGTACTCGTTTTTTTGTGTTCGCAAAACCATTCCTGAGCATTTTTTTTCCCAGAGTGTGGTCAAATGTATTGGCCTCCTGGGAAAGATTGATGCTGTCAGGGAGCTCCATTAACATCAGAGGTTTACCACAGACCGCTGCCACAGCTTGAATAAGTACATAGCCACCATGACATGGCCAACTCATGTTGTTTTGAAGCTTCAACCTTGTCATTTAGCTGTCATCAAATTGATTTATTTGGTGGAAGAAGTGATGCTGAAGTGGTACCAGAGTCGTGGCTGGACCATAGTGACCTAGTATTCATTTAATAAGGGAATACATTTCAAAAAGAACCACCAGCACAGTAAGAACAGGGGCAGAGTAAACAACACCAGTGAGAAACATTTATTGACTTAGCATTTATTAAAAAATGTTGATGTTATTTTTGAATACCTATTGCTACACTTGGACTCAAGTACCACAACAGAACTTGAAATCCTAAAAAGAAAAGTTTATAAAATGCTTTTAACAGTAGTTCAGCATTTTTTTAACAGGGCAAATCGTACTTCCATCAAAGCCTGAATACAAATGTAGATGGATGAACCATGCGGTCACATCTCCCACTGGTTTCTATAGAGAACCAGTTTTCCTCAAACTGCACAGCACTATGTTGCAAAGGTGGGACAAAGCCAACGGCAGAGCCAATGGTTTTCAAAGTATGTGAACTGAATGTACCCATCTGATAGGTCAGCTCCATTCCTTAATATAAATTTAAATTTATCTGCTGTGGTAAAAAATAAAAATAAATAAATAAAAAAAATCACCCTCTTACAGTTGTCATAGATATAACAACTAACTATAGAGACTAGAACCGATTTTTGTACCAGACTGTAAATATGTTTGATTCTGCTGCTGGAGATTTGCTTTGTTTTGGATCCAGCACCTAGTGGCCAGTGGAGGAACTGCACCAAAATCTATTTCCACGTTGGGCTTCAGCGCGGAAGTGGGATGGTTGCCGCTTGACTCAGACATGTTTGTAATTATCCCAATTCTTTAGACATGTCTCTTGCAAACTATGTTGTTCTATGACCCAATTAGTGGTAACAACCAGTAGGGGGGTTCAATCTTTAGTCTACCACTTAAAACTCTGGTTTATAGTTTACAGATGTGAGATGGTGTCACGCGTTAATCTTTTAAAATGTTTTCTCGGGTTTTTGCAAAGTCATGCTTTGTGGCATACGTCACAAGGTTTGCTCACAGGAGAGGTTAGCAAGAGACTAACTAGAAGATAGCATATGTGTATACACACACACACACATATATACATATATATACATATATATATGTATATACACACACACACACACACACACACACAAGCGCGCGCACACTTGTGCTGAGAAATGATTACCTGTTTGATGCAGGAGC
>JBAMYA010046371.1:0-11060 GCA_037176975.1 Arrhamphus sclerolepis | reverse complement strand
TGATAAAGGGAGTGGTTAAGCAGAAACCTGGAGTTAACCAAGAACATAACCTGCTCGGAACTGGTTTGAGATGTGGAATAAATTACCATGGCAGCATACCTGGATCTAAACCATCCACCTTTCGTAGTACGAGTTAGTCATGAAGTTACTCCTCACGTGATCAAGTTACTCTCGAAGTTAGCCTGATAAGCCGGTTAAACCCGCTTCAGGCCCTTGGCGTTGAATATAAAAGATAAATAAAATCAAGAACAAGGATGTGTGTTTCTTTTTTGTTTGAGTTGGACATTTTTCTTCCCATTTCTCCATTGTATCTGGTGCTGTTGTTGCTAGGCTACTGTTCTGTGTAAACACACTGATGTTTACGTTATTGCATGGTGCGTTCCTATTGGTTGGTTACCTGACAGAGATCGTAGAGGCAGCGACAGGCCGTCACACTGTGAGACGATTCCTCCTAATTTCTGATCTGTTGCAGCACATCTCAATATTGTCTTTCCTCCTGTCTCATTACGAGATCCACAACCGCAGTTTGTGAGCTATGATTGCCAATTTTTCTCACAATTGCCCATCTTCTGTCTGAGACGGCCAAAATCCTACAGTTGTGGCGCAGCATAGCAGATTGTGTAGGCTGTAGGTGATAATTTTATGACTTTCCATCCCAGGTTAGTTGCTCTTGTGTGAAGGTTGCCAGAGTTTTATTTGTTCTCAAATTCTCAAATGGTGGAAGATGATGCAGTTCCACATCCTCTTGATAAAACCCCTCTGACATGAGTTGGTTTTGTAAAAACATTCTTACATTTTCATGTCCTTGGTCTAACCTGTTAGTGACTTGTATTCAGAGGCTTGAATTACTTCTAAATTCATACAATCCCAATTTTAGTGTAGCTTAGTTACCACCTGAATGTCTAACAAAATTGTTGCAATTAATCATTTCACATTCAGAAAGACAGTGTGCAGAATCTTTTTCTTTAAAGCTTTCTATTTTTTCTTTTCTTTTTTCTTTTTATTGTGTCTCATTCCCAACACACATGTTGCCTTGTGTTACCCAATCTGCTTAACTCAATTATATTTTTAAGAGGCAATAAGAGGCAAATGGCTTACTACCTCACATGTAAGGGTTTCAAGGAAGATATTTATGCTTTTCTCAACAAGTCAATGTAGAGAGCAAAACAAATAAGCATTATATTAAACTGTCTCAAAGCAGTCTTTTTTGTGGCCTTTTTGTTTTGTTTTTTTTACTAATCTTCCTAAACCCACCAGTTCCCTCACTGAAGGCAAAACTCTCAAAATGTATGACAAACTAATCCTTTGGTTCACATATGCTGCTCTCTTGAGGGTTTAAAGGCATTATATATATGTAGATGTAGTATCATATATATGTATATGTATACATATACACATCCATACGTACATATATATACATGAATAAGTCATTATGAAATTACATAAGTTTAGCTGCCATGTCATATTATTAATAGATAATACAGAATATTTCTTCATTGTAATTTAATCTCTTAGTGTAATCCTTTAAACTCTTCCAAATATTTAGCCACATCAGAGCATATAAACAATGTCCTTCTTTCCTCTCTCTTTGTTCAGCTTGGCTGTTTGTTTACATGAACTCCATGTTGTCTAAAAGAGAGAGATTAATACTCTAACAACACAACATAAAAGGTTTTCTGCAGGATGAAAACAGTAGTGGTATTTTAGTGTATTGTTGTTCATGCTGTGGTGTTTTTAACCAGAAGGTGCTAATCTGTATGCCGTGGCATGCTGTTGATGCTAATCTCAACTTTTCAGTGGCAGACCCCAGCAGAATTACGCACTCGTCCTGAAGATGCAGTGCATCAGGAGCGAAGGGACTGGAATAGAATGTAATTTGAAACGTTTTAGTCAAAAAATGTTTTCATGATCAAGGTGTTTTTTGCAGAAACGTTTCAGATTTCGTTTTGTTCTCCAACTGCATGAAGCAACAGAAACAAATCATGAAAACCAAGTCTCTGACACAAACGTATGTGATGGTGGTGAAAATCTGGAAATGTCTCTGCTTCCTACCAGAATTTGTCCAGTTGTGTATTTTGAAGAACATGTGTGTATAAAATGTGCACTATAGTTTTGATTTGAAGAAGAAGTGCTTCTTTTTTTTATGTACACAGCGCAGTGTGCTGTCAGTAACTGTCTTGCTCTATGTTCTGTAGTATGTTTGTTGATTGTAATATGATGTATGTGCTGCAAAGTGGGAAGCAAAATGATTTAAGCTGTTATCACACAAACATTTGTTGTTTTCCTTCTTAAAAGCTGGTATTATGGAACTACACAGTGTTCATCTGACAGCTGTGAAATGTTTGTAAATCTCAAAGACTTCTGATGATTTATCTTCTGTTCACTGATTCTTGAGCTCATCATGTTTCATCTAATCTGTCTTTCATCTTTAACTCCCACCACGCACTGCCACACACGCAGAGAGCACACACTCACAATAACAATCTTCTCCGTATTGTGTGTGAAAGCCACAGGGTGAAACAGTGCCAAGACTGCCTCATGTATTGGGCTTCCTCTGTTTTCTGGTCCCCACCGACCCCCTCCTCCCAGCATCAGTGGGATGTCCCAGGTGTGTTTCCTCTTGGCCTTGCTCATGCTCTGCAGCTGCACAAAGGTACCGTACAACTCCCAGCGTTGCACTTCCTCACACACCAACACAGAACGAATCGTGGCTTTAATCCACGTTTTAATCCAAACTCTATCTATGAATGAGAGGTCGCTGGTAGTGGGGGGGTGGAGGTTCTGTAGTGGTGTCACTTCAATTCACATGAAGCTTCAGCGAGTCCCTCTTCATGCAGGTCTCCTCTGCTAACTCTCTGGAGCATGTGAAGGAGCAGTGGAGCATTTACAGAGACCAGTGCTTGGATGTCATCAACGCCACACCCCCTGCCACAGGTGAGCCCTCATCCTCAATGTCCGAATGAGAAGCATGCAGACCTGACCTTCACAGGCTCTCAGCACAGATTCTACTGATCTGCTCTCTGTCACAGGGTTGGTGTGTAACAGGACCTTTGATTTGTATGCCTGCTGGCCTGATGGACTTCCAGGAACCACAGTCAATGTCTCCTGCCCATGGTTCCTGCCATGGTACAGCAAAGGTCCATAAGTGTGTGTAGTGTTTGTGAGCACATCATTGAAAAACAAGAAATATGATACAGAGATGAAATACTAGGACAGGATCAATACCTGCATTTGATGTAGATGGATTTTTACCCAACCTTTTTCATTTGTGTTCTGTTACAGCAAAGAAATGCACCATTTTGATTCAGTGTCCGTTCAGTGTGCATTGTACCGCTGCTTTATCATTGCTAGTGTAGGCTTGTTATACTCAATATCAAAGTGGCATAAAGTCAAGGATAAGTGCAGAGCAGCAATGTCTCTGATACTACAAAGGAAAAATATACACCTCATGGTATTGCAAGAATATTGTTTGTCTGAATCATTTGGTATTTTGCCAAACTGTGTTGTGCAAGTTATTATTCAATTAGAAAAAAGGTTGCTTCAATCACAAAATATATTTTCAATATTAAAAATCTTCGCTTCAATCAAAACAAACCTTTTTCAATCAAAAAATTAGTGTTTGAATGCAAAAAAAAAAACATTTGAAGACTGTTTTTATTTGATTGAAAATACTTTTTGATTGAAATAATCTTTTTTGCGTTTGGGCCATATTATAGATAGAACTTTTTTGTCTTTATTACTCAATTCCAAAAGGTTGCTTCAGTCAAAAAAAGTAATGGCTTGAATCAAAGAAAAAAACTTCAAATGCAAAATTAAAATTGAAAAAAAAAATATATAGTGATTTTTTTCGATTGAAGTGAAAAAAGTTTTGAAGTCTTTTTTTTACACAAACATCCTGTGGTGGGCGGATGCTTTTCCATTCGTCAGGCATGAGCACGTTGCCAACTTAGCGACTTTGTCGCTATATTTAGCGAGTTTTCAGACCCCCTTAGCAACTTTTTTTTCTAAAAAGCGACTAGCAGCAAATCTGGCGACTTTTTCTGGTGTTATTGGAGACCTGTGACGACTTTTTGACGTGAAAGCACGTTATCACTCTTACTCTGAACAAGTAGTGAATGCGCTGTGGGCACCTCGCCTGCGCCAAAGCGCTCACAGGCGGCGGATGGTTCTCACGCAGCGGCCGCCCCCAACTGCTGTCAGAGCAGATGTTCACCCCTGCACGTCCAAACTGCAAATGAATTGCGCATGAGCAAAGCCACCGCTCCCGCCCTGGCCCCTGGCTGCAACGCAGGGCAGGAGCAGCGGTAAATGTACATTTCTCTTTGTCTAAAATAAATCAATGCACTAAAATACATCATTCCAAAGAAGACACAGTCACTTACCTCGTCCACTGTGTGCATGTCTCCCGGTGACATAAGCTAAAGAGCTAGCTAGCTGGCTTATCATGTCTCAGTCCAAACTACACTCAAAAATATAGAAAAGAGTGGGAATCAAACCCTGAATTTAAGGGCTGGTTGAAGCCGTTTATTAGGGATGATTCACGTGCATACTGCCTGTATTGCAAGGCTGATTTCTATGCCAAACTGAGTGATGTGAAAAAACACATAACACAAAAACGTACTCAAAAGGCAAAGCCTTACAACAGTTCCACCCAAAACAAGTTGCCATTAATGATTTAAAAAACTGAGGCCATCATGGCATTAGCTATCACTGAACATTGTTCCATGCTGGCATGTGATCATATTGGAGAGGCATGTAGAGCGGCTTTCTCAGACTCCACTGCTGCTACCCATTTCAAAATGCACAGGACAAAGTGCACAGAAATGATTAATGGTGTTCTGGCACCATACTTTCTGAAAAAGTTGGTTGCAGATGTGGGTGATCAGCGTTTCAGCCTCCTCCTCGATGAGTCCGCAGATATAAGTGTTTCTAAGTACCTGGGGGTTGTCATAAGGTACTTTAGTGACACCAAGCAGACAATGGTGTCCACTTTTCTAGGGCTTGTTGAGTTGGAGGGAGGAGATGTCAGATCTATAGCCCTTGTCGTTGTGGCTTTCCTTGAGAAGTGCTGTCTTAAAAAAGACAAACTCTTGGGGATAGGGACCGACAATGCATCTGTGATGACAGGGATTAACAGTGGGGTCCATAAAGTGCTGAAGGAGGAGTATGGCCTCAAACATCTTGTCCTTATTCGCTGTGTCTGCCACTCTCTGCAGCTTGCTGTAAGTCATGCTTCCAATGACACCATCCCCGTAGTGTGGAGTACTACAAGAGACTTATAACTGGTTTTCAGCGTCTCCAAAGTGCAGGGAGGCCTACAAGGCCATTTATGAGATCATCAACTGAGAAAGACTCTTATAGATAACCATGGTGTGTGCCACACGCTGGCTCTCCATTGAACCTGTGGTTTCAGGCATTTTGGACCAGTGGGATGAGCTTTGGCTGCATTTTGCAGTCACCAAGTCCAGCTACATGGCTGAAGTTTTATACTCCATGTACAATGCTCCTCAAATTATCTTGTATATGACTTTTCTGAAGTTAGTGCTGGGAGAAGTACAGACCGCCATCAAGGCTTTTGAGGGTGAACAAATAGATCTTTTTAATCTGCTTTACAGCTTGGTTAGCCTGATCAAGTCTGTGAGCAGCAGGATTCTTAATCCACTGGCAAATGTTGACGTACTCAAAGAGCCAATAGAGGGATACATCAGTTCAAAACCATACCTTGGTTGTCTTTTTCAGTCGAAAGCAGCAGAGTTGCATCTTGCACCTGAGGATGAAAAAAAAATGTCAGAAAGTGGTGTGTAGCCTTCACCATATCCCTCACTAATGACTTGAAGGTGAGACTGCCAGACAACATTGAAGCACTGGAGTACATATCAGTTTTCAATGTGGAAGAAACTCTAAAGCACAACAAGAGCCCTGGAGAAATAGCAAAATTTGCTAAACTCCTTGGCTTCTTCCCTGAAGCGATAGAGACAAAAAACACAAGGGCTTCTGGAGTGAGATTTGGAAGTACAAGGATGCAGCTGATATCAACCCATTTCAAGAACTTGTCATGGCTGCTGTGTCTGTGTTGTCCTTGCCTCAAATGCTGGAGTTGAGAGAGTATTCAGCCAGATGAGTGTGGTAAAAAGCAAACTTAGAAATCGGATGTCCTTGCAGAACCTTAACTCCATCCTCTACATCTGATATGGACTGAAGGTGTCTGGTGAGGCTTGCTATGAACACCAGCTGCCTGATAATATTTTGCAGCTTTTTTGGCACATCGGCTGCTTACTCATTTAAGTCAAGTGCTGCATTTGCTGAACCTGCCATGACCAAAATCAGGATGACCCACTCTGTGAGCCAGCACAACATGTGTGTGTGAAGAGATGTCTGGAAAAAAAAACCCAAACAAACAAAAAAATTAGCCTGAATTAGGACCAGACTAGTTCCCATCATTTTTTAAAATTGCCACTGTTTTTTCTATTGTCTCTTTTTGGTCAATTTAGATTGTTAATGTAGTTTGTTAACAACATCATGGTTTAAAAAACCTTACTTCTTTTACTGTTACTTTTTGTGGATGACAAGGTTTAAAACTACTTAAAAACACAGACAAAAAGAAAAAAAAACAAAAGTAACTCACCAGAGGGCCTATTTCGGGTCACTTTTGCCGGTCCCAAGCCTGGATAAAGAAGGGTTGGAATTGTGACATTAAAAAAAACAATAATTGCTAAAAGAAATTTAATTTGTCGTTCTAAATATATTCTAAATGCATTTAGAGAGTGTTTTTTACTCACTTTATGTCTCTTCCACGATGTTATTTCTCTCTCCTACAGCATTGGTTACAATTAGACGAGCATGACCAATTATGCAAATTAGACGATGACGTCATTTAGCGACTTCTGACCTTTAAGATAGCCAATAGCGATTTTCCTTACCTTCCTCACTGCACCGTTTCTGGCCTCCGCGGTGAAGCAGTCATCAGGTGCATGAAGACAGTTCAGCTGATGAAACAAGTCAGCTGTGCTGCTGCATGGTTGGAACAAAAACCTGCAGCCACACCAGCCCCTTCAAGGATCAGTTGGAAACCCCTGATGTACACACTTCTTCAGATCATGACTTGTGTGGGGCAAAACTAACCAAACTCAGCATGATGGCCGCCTCACGATGCGGGCGTCCGCGGAGGCCGGCAACAGTGCTCTCCAGCGATGCTGCCGCTGTCTTGGGCGGCCTCCCCGGGTGCGGCAGTGATCTCCAGGGATCCACCCGGGACGGGGGTTGACCAGGTATCAAAACAATGGTCCCAAACCTGGGGAGATTGCTGGCAAAGTGTGTACATGGACGCGATGATGTTGGTTTCTGGAGCTCCTCTGCTCCACCACTACACCTCGGCTCCCTGGCAGCCATGACTTGCTTGTCAGAAAGATATTCGTTGGTGTAGACACTTGTCACTCAAACATGTCTGACCAATGGGAAAGCATCCGCCCACCGCGGGACGTTTGTGTGAAAAAAAAAGAGACTTCACTTCACTTTTTACGCTTCAAACGAAAAAAAACAGACTTCAGGACTTTTTTCACTTCAATCGAAAAAAATCAACATACATACATATATATATATATATATATATATAGGCTATATTTCTTTCAATTTTAATTTTGCATTTGAATAGTTTTTTTTTTCTTTGATTGAAGATATTACTTTTCTGATTGAAGCAACTTTTTGGAATTGAATAATAAAAACACAAATGTCCTACCCATAATATGGCCCAAACACAAAAAGGATTACTTCAATCAAAAAAAGTATTTTCAATTAAAAAACACTTCACTTCAATCAAAGAAAACATTTTCAATCAAATAAAGTCTTCAAATTCTTTTTTGCATTCAAACACTAATTTTTTTATTGAAAATGGTTTGTTTTTATTGAAGCGAAGGTTTTTATTATTGAAAATTTTTTTTTTTTTGATTGAAGCAACCTTTTTTTTGATTGAATGATAAAGACATTTATCTGCCTTCATAATACTGCATGTAAAGGATCTGATTGGACAACACATGCAATTAAATCAATCTATTTTGTTACCCAAGAAGGCTTTTAACCTGTTTTATTAGTACTTACTAATTCAATGTTTGGTAAATTTTAACAAATGAAGATGCATTCTTTTAGTCTGGCCAGACATCCTAATTCTTCTCCTCCTAATATCAACAAAAGGCATCCAAACTGGTCTGTAGTGGAGTAGGAATACCAGTGAATGGCAGCTTTTTTGCACTAAAAATGTGCCGATCCAAGGTGTTATCAGTAATTCCTCAGCCATCTTGTTCGTTTTGAATAGGGACTCTTGGACACGCCTCTATGAATCATTGTATAAAGCCTCTTCCATCCCATTGCAATTTTTTTTTTTTTACTTTATATACTGGTGAAAATGTCTGTGAATCTAGACCCATTTCACAAGAAAGGTTTCACCAAGTGAATGGGTTTGGCTAGCCAAGCTAGCATTCTCTTAATAAGGAGCTTCACTATGATGCAAAAGCTTAGACGTACAATGATTTTTGAGTTTTTCTCTGTGCATAAGAATTCATGTTGTTATCAAATCTTCAGCAATCTCAAATACTGGAATGAAGGTCTTCCAGTCTTTTTAATTATGCTGAGTGGCATTTGTCAAATCATTTTCTTTAAGAATCACAAGGTTGCACTGCTCATCCAGCGTCATTCATGAAGTGAACAAAGAGGGAAAGGCTTTGTAATATCAGCACAGCTCATCACACTGGCTTGCTTGACAAAGAAAGAAATTTACAGTCTGTTGGATGAGTCATATCTTATTACCTGTGTATGGTCTACACTCACATAGCCCATTTTTAACCTTGTATGGTTGCTTTTACAATATTTCTCACCCAATCACACAAACTTACCCATACGTGCTTCTGTTATAATATGTAGCCTGTATAGGAGAAGCCATGGAAAAGAACAAGGAATAGATCAGGAAATAGATCTAAAGCACAACAGATGAAAAGAAGAACTGTATGTTTTTTAAATGTTCAGGTTTGTTTGATTTTATATGGATCTTATAATGTTACCCTGGAAATATTGACACTGTAGGTGTCATTGTGTAATCGATGGGTGGTACATTTTATATTACCATATTTCTTCAAATGTTTTGCATCCATATGACCAGGGGTGCCTGTTTTGACCCCCAAAATGAAAATCTCTTTCAGCTTTCTTGTGCGTAGGTGCGAGTGTGGGTGAATGTGTCATTCAGCCCTCTTGACTGATCTAACAAACTTTATTGGTATGATTCTTTCAGAGGATTAAAATACACCAACAGTGAAGCATGAAAAGACAGTAGTGTGTGTTGTTTGATAATGTGTAGGTGTTAGTGTTAGTGTAGTACAGTGGATGCAAATGAGTTTCTGGTGGATGTAAATGAGTTTCTGGTGGATGCAAATGAGTTTCTGGTGGATGTAAATGAGTCTCTGGTGGATGTAAATGAGTTTCTGGTGGATGTAAATGAGTATGGTGGTTGTTTGGTGATGTTGGATGTTACCCTCAAATTCATGTCAGAGCTCAAACTGTCCAACAAAGAGACATAAAGCAGTCATGTTGACCCATGACACTCCACACCAACTGGTGACCACAACCACTATTTCAGACTGAATCACAGTTGGTTCTGGTGTGCTATGTCAGTGTCATGCAACAGACCTCCACCAGTGCCCTGGATTCCCTCTCCAACTCACCAGGAACCATCCAGCCCATCTAGTCCCCCCCAGATACAGGCAAGCAAAGGGTGGGGGGCCTGGGGCCCGCACAACCACTTCACACGGGGCAAGGCACAAGCCCCCCGCCCAGTAGGTACAGTGCAGAGGGGACAGACCGAATCCACAGGGAAGAGCCAAGAACCCCCTCCATAGCCCACCCATCCACAGTTGTACCACATCTCAAAGGGATCCAGCCTGCTGGATTGCCTCCAGGAGGTCAGGTGTTGGGTGCACAAGAGCCACTCAGGCATGTCCGTGGCAATCCCCCCCACCACAGCAAAGCCACCACCCACAGCACCAGCACCACTGGGTTGCAAGGTCTATCCATCCCACACAGTGTACCAGGAACTGAGCTCCCACATGCAGTGGATAAAGCCAGAGGGAACAGCGGGAGGGGAGAGTAGTAGGTTGAACAAGGGAGAAACCTAGGGCCTCACACCACCACCCCAGGTATCCTCTCCTCAGGCAAGTCCAGCCCAGAGATCTTCAGGACCCTAACCCTGACCAATTCTGATGATGTGGATGTGAAGATTAAACTGTTTTCCAACTCCCTGATTGGAAAACAGAACAATGAGTGAGTGCTACCAAACCCTGTAATGTGGACCCCAACTAAGTGATGTGATGGGTGGATGAAAGAAAAAGGAGGGCGGGGTGGGAGGGTTAGGGTTAGGGTTAGGAGGGTTAGGATTAGGGTTAGGGTTAGGGTTAGGAGAGCACACACTCCTGTGTCATAGACTGTGCTCTGCTTGTCCCAAGTAGGAAAAGGGGCCAGAGATGACCGAAATCCAACCCAAGTATGCACCCCGAGGGCTAGCTGGCATGTGAAGCACACTGGTCCACACCCCCTCATGTGGGTTACAGACCCTCCAAGAGCCATCGCCAGGAGTAGATCGGGGTCCCCCAAGCTCAGCAGACCACATCCTCAGGTGGATAGCTGGCATAGACAGTCCCAGACAGGCCAAGACGTTTGCCATTAAACTACAGAAAGATGGAACACTTTCTGTAGATTTTTAAAGCATTTATTTGCAGATCATGGTGGATCATTTGGTCACCTCCAAACATCAAGATTTCAGGCTCTCACAGACCTGTAACGTCTTCTGTAAGAGGCTCCTCTGTCCTCCACTTGTTACCAGTATTAATGGCACCAGTTTGAACTGGTTATCAGTATAAAAGACACCTGTCCACAACCTCAAACAGTCATACTCCAAACTCCACTATGGCCAAGACCAAAGAGCTCTCAAAGGACACCAGAAAAAAAATTGTAGACCTGCACCAGGCTGGAAGACTGAATCTGCAACAGGTAAGCAGCTTGGTGTGAAGAAACCAACTGTG
>JBAMYA010046370.1:0-11061 GCA_037176975.1 Arrhamphus sclerolepis | reverse complement strand
TCAAAATTCACTCGCAAATGCAGCGAAGTCCACAGACCAGAAACCGTTTGTAAATCGAGTTATATTTGTGTGCATCACAAATACATGTGTGAATCTTGTCCTGTGCATTTGTGCATCGTGCTGTGCATTCGTGCCTGTTGAGACTGTTCTAACTCCGTAACTTACAGCCTACAGTGTGTGTGTGTGTGAATATATATGTGTTATGTGTGTGTATATGTAAATTTTCCCTCCACAGGGAGCATACCCCCACACCCCCCTAGTTAGTCAGGGCATGTTCACAATGTCTGCCCCCACACCTGGTTGTACACCAGAAGAAGTACATGGTTCTTTTGCTTAGAGAAGTGGTACTGATTTTCTGTGAGATAGAAATGTTTGAGTGTGGTTGACAGAAACTGTATGTAGTTTTTCAGAGATAGACATAGAGATAAGGAAACATACAATAAATAAATTGATGAATGAATGGTTAAAATATGTTGTTTTATTTATAGGCCTATTTAGGCCTATAAATAGGCCAATGACAATTTATAATTTAAACCTGATAGAGCTGTGCATTTATAAGTTGCCATATTTTGTGGCTTAATTGTAATATCTTGTTGTATTTTTGTTTGTTGACATTGCAATATTGCATATTTTTGAAGAGTAGTTTGATGTTGGATTATTCTCGAAGGTATTTCCTTTATAGTTTTGGAACTTTTGAGCTTCAGTCTCTTGTGAAGCTACTTTGATGGAGTAGTGGAAATTAGAGCAGGGTGCAAATAAATTCTGTTGGCTGTAATTGCCTTCCACGTAATACTATTGTTGACATTGCTGGTTGAACATAGAGACACCTGTATACAGGTAAATTATGGCCTAATACACAACAATGCTAGGACTACTATTATTACTTTTAATAACATCATTCAACATGCTGAGGACTCAATCCTACAAGGCAAGTCGCAAAGGAGCAGGAAAGAGCGGGTGAGAGCTTTTTTTTTTTCCCATGTCCCCACCCAGGAATTGAACTGAACTGAAATTTTCCCTTTTTATTGTCCCTTCCAAACATGAAGTGGGATTTTTGCCCCTGCTTGTGACCAATCGGGTCACATAGGATTCGAAGTAATGGATTAAGGTATGTTTGGATTTTTGTCTGCATGAAAAGAGACCAAACCCAGGGGAAAACCAACTAGATAGACTGACACGATCCAAAAGTTCCTCAACTGGTCACTACAGGCTGCTTCTATAAGTGGGTCCGTCTCTATAAGCCCCCTTGAGAAAATGTCCAGCTTTGCTGCAGAACATATTTACAGTCTGCTGCAAAAAATGGTTTTGGTCTCTACATGTCACATCCATAACAACTACATGTAAAACTGATGCATGACAAGTATTTCTTGATCTTTAATCTTTATTTATTTATTTTATTGCAGTCAACAGTGTGTGTTACCTGTTATAACCATTTAGTGCTTATATTTTCAGAACTTAATATGTGAGCTAAGAGAGCTAAGACAGTACAATCACAATTATCTTAAAGTTGGTTGTTGTTAAGTTTGTTGTGTTAAGTCCGGAGGTGAATGCGGCCTGCATGGCAGCTTCTTGCTGCCTTCGGCTGCTGGCTTGACAAGCAGTCAGTAGCAGCAACAAAAAGCACAGGTGCGACAGCTGCCAATTAGATTTCTGACTTTGGCTGAGGGCCAAGAGCTGGCAGCCAAAGTGGCCCTTGACTGGGTACGAAGACTACCCACCCACAGCAGGCTGAACGCTGTAGCCTGAAGCGTCAGGTTGCCATGGAGCTGGACTGTGGGTACTCATGGTTGTGGAGTTAGGAACAGATTGACATGGTATATGTCTCCCTTTCAGATATTGTTTTTGAAGGAAAAAGAAGGGGGAGGGATGGTCTGAGTCGATCAGTTAGTTACCATGAACCAAGCTATGATAAAATAGATAGCTGGCGGTAACTAAGGTACGCATTTTCCACCTAGCTCCCCACAGGTCTTAAAAAAACTTCAAACACCCTCACACGCTCAACCTTAGGATGATGTCACAGAAGGTTTGAACAGCTGAACAGTTTTTACTATATATCTGGGGAAAATGCTACCAATTTAGAGACCGAAGGCCAGAGCAGAAAAAAAAAAAAAGATATGTGAAATGTTATATTTGAAAACCAACTGACAGGTAGTGAACAGATAATAAAGCATATTTAAATTATTGAGGGCTTTTTGAATCACATTAGTTGGCTTCAAATATTTTGCATTTGGTGAGATTACAATTTGTTTGCTGTGCAGGTGGTGTAACCTGGAGGTCGGTCTTCTTCTAATCTTCTTGACACACTTCATTTGCCCCTTAATTAACACTGAACTCGAAGGCTAAAAGGAACGTGGAACCAAACAAAACATAGTCCCATGGACTCATTTTAGAGTTATCACAGACAAAAGGGCATAATATTAAAAGGCATCACATATGCAACCTCTTCCCTCTGCTGATTTTTAGAGTTTGTAGGTATCCTCTGATCAAAGGAACAGGAATATTTCATTGTCATCATCATAATTTGAATTATGTGAATAATCAGACATTATGAAATGCCGCATGCTTTATGCCTCACAAAGCAAAGAACATATTTCCAAGCCTGCCAGAAAAATCTAAATCACAGGACATTAGCAACTCAACTCAGTACAAACAAGTAAGTCAGTTTGAACCATAACTGAGAACGCTGGAGCGCTTTGAGGGTTAAAATGTACATAAAGTGGCAATGTTCTTTCAATTCACTGCACATGTCACTGCATATTTAACTCTCCTGCTTCTGTTGTCGGTCAGGGTGTTAAAGCCAGCTCTTCTCTCCACTTTGTTGCACACAGCCAGACTGTTTCCCGACAACTGTGACAGGACCAGATGTGCTGGCTTGACATGATCGCAACAAGTGATGTCCTACAACTCACCTGAAACAGCAAGCTGGAAGGAGAGCAGGTGCACTAATGAGTTCACTGCCCATGTGAATCATGAATGTCCAGTGACGTTAGCAGCTGGTATAAGCATATAAGCATGACAACAATACATGAAGATAAAATTAGTTTTAACGACGAATGATGACATTCTTTTTCTGGCAGGACAGTGGCTGAAGATCTATTTATGTGTCAGCACATAATGGAAATTATATATGGTATATTTATTATATAAAGGAGAAGAACACAAAGATTATCAGAAAAGAATGAGCTTTGGTAATATTTATGTTCTGTGGGTTGGGGTAGATGGATTTTTCAGACGGTGTTGAGGAGCCCAACATGATCATAAAGGCCTGTGTGACTGAAGTGTCTGACATAAAGCTGAGTTGGGGATGGGGGTATAATGTTATACTCCATCGTGTAATTGTTCTACCAATCACACAGCACTGAGCATCAGTAACAATGAAAAAGCTGGACTCAGTTTTCATGAAACAAAATCTTATTTCCTGAAACACACAAGGAGTTTTCACCTCCGCAGGAGACTTTGTTTGACTGTGGGCTGAAAACGTGTGATGCATTTTGATGCCACCAGAGACTTAAAAACCCATAATATTTTGGCAGCCTATCATCAGGCCAATTACAAGCTAATTAATGTCAGATTAAAGTGTGCTGAATTGGCGATCTTATTAAAAATGGTGGGTGAATAAATCACATCTGCTTTGTGGAAAGAATCACATTTCACAGATTGTGGGCACAGAAAAGCTGATTAAAAAAAGAAAAGAAGAAAACAATGGCAAAACATTTAGGGAAATCAAGAAGTGACCACAGACATTGTACTCTGTGAGGTTCTTGTGGAGATACAGTTCTCATTTATAAACCTTAATGTAATATATCGACATACAAGCGTGACTTCTGCTTCCAGTTTTAGCCATGAATGGATGCAGCTGCTCAACCTTTTGGATACGGATATTTGCATATATAAACATAGTTTCCTGTGTAACTAAATAAACAAGACATTCAAATCAAAATCAGTTTTATTTGGTGTCTTCGTGTTCTCTATAAGCCTCATAAGCAAGATCTACTACAATCAACATTCTCACCCATGATCTTAACTCATGACTTTGGTTCACAAAGCCCAACCCACTAACTATGCGATGCCGTATGCTATTTACTTTGTAATTGCTGTCGCAGAGATGTTATTTGTATGTGTATGTTTTGTGATATGGATTACACCACAGTGTTCACTGATTATTATGCATTTATTTATTGTTGTTCTAAAATGAGGACATTTCCTTTGGGGAATTATTTAACAAAGAAATAAATTTCATCTCAAATTCATTTTGAAATGAAACAGGAAATGGAGAGGGGGGAACAATGTGTAATTTCCTTGTATATTGTGAAATAAAGGCATTTACAACTGTGTTAAATGCTCTCCATTTCAACGTGTTGGGTGATAACAATGTATAACAGAAGTATTTCATCATTTTATACTTCAGCTTACCCATAATTATATCAAAATCTACTTTGCCCAAAACACTGAAACTTCTTGAAATACTAAATTAACATTTCTAAATGAGCTTACTAATTATTTAGTACTTACTAATAATTTACCCATTCTATTATTTGCAAATCAAAATGATTAAACATTTCTCACCATTTAAACAAATTTAATGTGCATTTCACAACAGTTCTAAATGTCAGAAATAACATTAACCCAGGTTCATAAACTCAAAAATTTAAAAAATGGGTACCAAATAAACTCAAGCCAGCATTACAAAAAAACACATAAAAGTAATAAAAGTGTGAAAGTTCATCTCTGCAGGCCTTTTACATAGAGTGGTTTGTCCTCATAGAAAATAATGCTTCTCCATTTACATTGAAACTCATTGAATCCAGGGTCTCCTGAACACACTAATACTGGACCTGACAGTCACTCTCTGATGTCCCAGAATCTGGTTGAAGGCCAAGAGCTCCAACGGTACACCTCTCAGCTTACAGTCAATTTGAGTCTGGAAGTCTGGACTGAGACTGGACTGAGACAGGCAGCTGCTGGGTTAATAGTTTCTATCTCCGCGTGTAGGTTTCTCCAAGGCTGCTGGTCAGGCAGCTCAACAACTTTGCTGAAACTCCTGGCCAGAGTTCGCCACTCTTGCTGCACTAATAGACCCCTACAGATTTAAACTGAGCCACTGTCCTGTTTTCAAAAACATCATGCAAAATGATAAAGCAACATAATTATTCAGATCCACACCTGGCCAGGTTCACTATGTTATTTCTGTCTGTGAAATTATCTGAAATAGATGAGATAAAATTTTCAAATATTTTCTTCTTCAACATATGAAACATTGTTATAAAATTTACAAAATACATAATTTATCAAAAAAGAAAAAATGTTTTAAATTATACAAACAGTGTAATTGGACTTGGATGTTTCTTTTTTTAAACATTTTTATTCTGTGAAGTGATCTGTTAAACTTTTCATCCTCCTTACTCTTCATGAATTTGAGTTTTTACCCTTAAATCTTCATCGGGCTACACAGCTCCATACTTTTTCAGGAACTGATTTATCAAGTCTTCTGACATCTGAGAACAAAGACGTTTGGCATTGATGTTTTTTCAACAAACGTTTCCACTTGAATAGAGCTTCGGACCGTGACATCGAAATTCCCAGCATGCAACATTCTAGAATGTAACAACGCCATATTGGCAGTAAAGCTGAAGAGGCCGTTTCTGTGCGGGTAAACATTAATAACAATGCCCGATAGCTGTTGTGCACCGGGATGCCAGAATATTATAAAAAGCGGCACATATAGAGTCTTTTCATTGATTTCTCAATGGGTCTGGCCCACTTGCTCTTTTTCGATGCCACAGATATCTCCTCCTCCCTGTCATGATGATGCTGCATTACCCTGAACAAGACAGCTGACACATGAGAGCAGCTCTCATCGAATCCAGCTGTGCAGTTGCAGTGGACTCCAAGCACAACACCAACCTTTCTGACCACTGCCCATGCCTTCAGCTGAGGGTCATTTAGTCTGTGTGAATGACTAACATGAAACAATGAAAATGTTTAGGCAACACCTCATACATAAAATAAAATGCATGAGGTGGTGCCTAAACGTTTTCATTCACACAGTAAAGACAGTCTCATTTATACGGCGAAAATCCACGACAATATTTGTTTCAAATTAACATGCTGATTACATTACCCTCCACTTGTTGTGCCTTTCTTTAGCGCTTTTGTTAATTAAATGAATGATGTGCCACTTACCCTTCCAGTAATGATAAAATAATCCTTTGCTGAAAGATTCCAAAGCTGAACATTGTTCACAAATCCAGGGCACATCGTCCATTTTTAACCCTCGAGACTTTTGTAATTGTTTTTAGAGAATCCCTTGAGTAGGGCGGACGAAAGTTGATTAAGTAGTTGTATATGTCGGGATATTGAAGATCTGGCAGCTCCATTGCAGCTTCAGTGCTTTCAGAAAGTACTCCTGGAGCATTGTTAGGTTAAGTAATAATGAATCTTTCTATTTTAGTAACATAGTTTTTCGATATGCTTTAGGTTGAAATGCGCAGTAAACTCGGACGCTCAGACATTCATAATTGGACTTGGACAAGTGGTTCTCTTTCCTGCCACAATGTCACATTAAACAAAACAGGTCATGTGGGGTCCGAAGCTCTATAGGGGAGTCAGGTGAAGGAAATCAAATATTTGGGGGTCTTGTCCATTGTGGTGAGAGTTGGAAGGCAAACCTCTGAATTTACCAGTTCCTTCTCAGTCCAGTCTTTGCCTATGTTTGTGAACTATGAGTAGAAACCTGCCTGTTAAAATAATGAGATATTAACTTCAAGCTGCCAAAATAAGCTTTCTTTCAAGGTTTGGCATCACTGACTGGTGATGAACTCTATCATAAGGGGAGAGCTCAGTGTAGAGTCACTGCTCCTCCACACCATGTCAGTTGAGGTGGTTTGGCCATCTGGTTAGGATGGGCATCTTCCAGAGGATGGTTTTTGGATCTTAGTCCTCTTGACCAAGACCAGACAACCAACAACAAATTAATTGCAAGTGGGTTTGATCCTATCCCAATTATTATTTGGTGAGAGGCGGGGTAAACCCTGGACAGGTCACTAGTCCAGAACAGAGCAAGAAAATAAATAACTAATAAATTTTAAAAAAAGGAAGCCAAGCATGCTCACAGTCACTCCTACAGTCATCTCTGTGGTTCATCTACCAAGCCTTTGTCTTGTTATAAGTGTAACCTCAGCATTGCCGTTCTTCTGTGTTAAATGTGTGTGTGTGTTCTTTGTCAGCTTGTGTGTGAAGACTCTTGGCTCCAGAGCTCATTTAATCCACAATACATGGAGGGAAAACTAATGAGGAAACAAAGACTCACAGAGACACACACGCAGAGAAGGCGACACTGAATGAAACACAAACATCATCTCACTGATGATTCTCATCATGGGGAGAGATTTCTTTCAGAGCTCAATGCTAAAAGAGCAGCCATGCTGCTGGACAGTGATTGTTGTTATACAGTTAATCAGCTGGAAAAGACAGGAATCATCTTATGGAATTTTTTTTTTTTTTTTTGCCACAATGCTGTTACATTTTGACAAGGCCGATGATATGCAAACAGCATATTTAAACATGTAAGTTCTTCCCCCCCATTGTCTACATAAGTATTAAGACCTGGCAAGAACCCTTTTTTTCTGATATATGCAATTTTAATCTTGCAGAAGATGCAAATTTTCTTTTGCATAAGTGCAAGTGATCGTGAGTGTGTCCTTCACCAGCCCCCTTTGACTGTCTTATCTAACATGCTTTATTGATTCAAAAAACCCTCAGGACTAGTATCACTGAGAGTGGAACACAAAAAGACAGGACAGATAAAGACAAGAGACATAAGACAGACAGTGATGGATATAGTGTGTACTGTTGTGTGCGTGAGTGTGTGTAGTGTACTGTGGTGTATATAGATGAATGTGTGGAGGTTTGTGTTGTGATCTGTATGTAACCCTCATATTCACCAGAAACAAATCTGTTCAGCAGTCAGACATAGAGCAGTGATGTTGACCTCCAACACTTACTCAGCATCAACCAGTGACAGTGGATCACAGCTGGTGCTGATGTGATGGACAAAGGTCATACACCTCATACCAGTACACTGGATTGCCATCCAGGTCCAGCAGGACTCACTCAGCCAATTCAGTTCAATTCAATTCATTTATGTAGCAAGTTATCTCTAGGCGCTTAGCCAGACATTAAGGCAGCAACAAAGCTCGTCAAAGTGATGAGGCCCCAGGGGCCATGGAACACACCCCCCCCCTCACCCAGGACGCAGGGCGGAAGGATGTACCAAACCCACAGGGAAGCGGCAGGAGCAGCTGAAAGACGGTAGAAATGTTTTAGCATCTTGTCACATGAGGTTGCTTCAAGTGGGGGATAGGGGGTCTGGATAATGTCCTCCAGAAACATTTTAATGAAGAATAATCCGCTTCCTTCATTCTGATGCAATTTAACATTCTGTTGGACACCTAATATTACCCGTAAGTAAATATTTGACTCAAAGACTAGTTCAGAAACAGATTCAACAATAAGTCAACTAGTCCATAAAATACATCAACCTGTTTTTAAACCCACTGCTATGCCTAAGATACTGAAATTAATTAACAACAGTCTATCATCACCAACGATGACATTTTACTCTGATTTTATGCATTCTTTTCTGATTTAGTTTTAGTCGTAACACAACATGCCTTTGCGAAACACTCAGCCTTTCCTCTGTGTATGCCATTCTTGTTTTACCTCTCTTCTGTCATTCTCTCCCCAGTGACAAATACAGGTGCATTTCTATTTCATTACTTTCACTCTGACTGCAGTTCCATCTTATTAGTCATGTTCAGTATGTGGCACTCTGTATGCCTTTTAGAAGTAAACTGTAGTAAAAAAAAAACAAAAAAACAAGAAAAATGAGACTTGATTCTAAATTAAGAAGTAGGCTTCAAGAGATAAAATGCTAACAAGACAAGACAATGAAGAAAAATGTGCTTCATTGGAATAAAATAGGATGGAAAACAAGTGAAAGGCTGAAGGAATTATTCAAAGAAGTCAAGTGTAGAGATTCTAATCACTGTTGTGTAAAAGCTGAACAAATTTTGTCGTTATCAAAAAGAAAAAAAACCGAAAACTTTCCACTCTCAATTCAGGAATTTACTGGTTATACTAACCCCTTAAGCCAGAGACCTACAGTAGATTTAAAAGTTTCCACCAGTTCTCAGTAAATAATTGAACCCCAGTGTTGTGATTGTTCAACATATGGATTCTGAAGAAAAACAAAGTACGGCATCCAGCCTTCTACCATTTTCTGATGATACACTGACCTTTTTAAGTTGATAATATTATGAATATTTGAAAAAGCACTGCTGTCCCAAAAACCAAAAACCATCACCATGGTAACCAATACAATGATGTCATTATATCACAAATCCTATCACAATAACTGCCACTAAATACACAAAAAAGTAGCATGAAATTTCAAATGTAGACACACACAGAGAACATTTTTAGATACTGACATCTGCCATCTGGCATTACCTCTACATGGGCTTTATTCCAGTGGGCCATTGATCAAATCCTCTGTGGTTTGCCAGGAATGTAGTGCAATCTGGATGATATCCTTTTCACATTAGCAACTGATGACAAACAAACCGGCATGAGTTGCAAAAAAGGGACCTGTCACCAGCAGAAGCAATGCTATAACCAGAATATGAAGCAAAACACAAGTAAATGACAAAGAACATCTGAGCAATCTAGATGTCTTCAAAATTTGGAAGATTATAGATCAAAAGTTTACAGGGACAAATCTGAATTATTTCAGTCATATGCGGAATATATTGGACACATAATTGATGTTTTGTTAAAATAACTTAGCCTCTGCATAGTTGGCATTGGTGATATTTTGGTTTTAAGACTAATAAACTTTTTGTGTACAGACGTAAAGAACACATGAACTTTATATTGTTATGTCTGTGGTCTAGGGACTCGGATCAAGTTCATTCTGGCTCTAACCATACAGCACTTCTGACACCATAACGTGTACATTAGTAAAAATATATGACATCCCAATATAGAAACAGTGAGAAGTATATTTAGCTTTGCATTTCAAAACAACTGAACAATACAGTTATGCTAATCAATGCTGTTTTGAGGTGAGAATACTGCCATAATCTGAAACTCAAAGAAAACATTTTGAAACCTTGAAAATCAGTGTTTGAAAATTTAAAACCTGAAATAAAGTTTTGAAAGTCTGAAAAGAAAAAGTTTTGAATCTCTGCAAACATAATTTTGTACTTGCATTTTTATTTTTCACAAGTGCAACATGCATATTACAGTGTTTCAGACCCACATTTTCAGAGATTCCAACCTCTCTTGGCACCCTTTCTGTTTTTCAAGCTTATATTTTCAGAGTTTTAAATATGGCACTGTTCTCCCACCACATTATGTTTGAAACCTCGTAATATGAGATCTGAAAACTTTGCAACTCTGCAACTTTCACCTGTCAGAGTTTTATCCACACAGCTGCGAGGTTGTGATCATGTGATTTTTGGCAGTGTTCTCTCGCTGCTTTTGGATTTGAAACTATGAAACTCACTCTCTGAAAAAACAAAAAACAAAAACAACCCAAACAGCTCTGGGGCAGGGAACACCTCCCCCTTCTAACCTATCATGCCACTGGTGAAGTATAGTCCAATCACGTGTAAGGTCAGGTATGACTGAGAGCGTGACGCGCCACTGACTGACAGAATGCGCAGTTCTTGTCCAAAGAACCAGGTGCCAAAGGAGCCCCTGATGGAAGTTCGGTGAAGGAGAGATGGGCGCTGACACCATGGATGAGAGAACAGAAAGCAATTTTGATCACCTTACCACTGCCGTTATAACAACAGTAACTAACTATTAGACCATCATCCAACGCATTCCCCATGAGACTCACATTTTAGCTGCTTTTACTGTCTAGTCCTGGGGCCGTTTCACAAAGGAGGTTCAACAAACTCTGAGTCAACAAAGTAACTCAACAAACTCTGAGATCAGAAACTCTGAGTTTTTGGTTTCAGAACAGCTGTTCTGAGTTGGTTCAATCAACTCTGA
>JBAMYA010046369.1:0-11061 GCA_037176975.1 Arrhamphus sclerolepis | reverse complement strand
TTTCATCACAGATTACAGCTCGCTGTGTCCGTCCTGTGATACGTCCTCCCACTTCCAGGGGACATGATTTACTTTTCACGTTATCTGTGCCCCTCAGCCTTGTGTTAGCTTGTTCATCTCCACTGCTAAGTGCCCAGAAACTGTAAATCAGGCTTCAGCTGTGTGTAGGCCACACACATGGAGCACTGCGTGTCGAAGAACTGTAAGAAAATGTTGCTGTTTCTACTCAAAAATGATTTAAAAGAGGTCTTGGGTTACTTAAAAGAAAAAGAATAAAATCATATCCAAGACTTGCAGAAAAGTAGAATGATTCAAAAGCAAATAAACACACAGCAGGAAAAGCAGGAGCAAGCAGATACGTCTGGACTCTTCAGAAGCAGGAAAAACTAGTACCATACAGGTGCATTACAGGTGTTTTGTCTCTCAGCCACCTGCTGCGGACCGGTTCCATCCAGGATCTGGTGATCATCTCAGAGAAGCAGTTGGTGAAGGGAATCAGCCGTGTTGTTGCGGTGACGGGACTGGACGCCGCTCGGGTCAGTAACAAGTGATCACATGATCAGATGCATGACATCACACAGGTGAACACACAAGTGAAGGCAGGATTCCTCTGCCCTCAGGCCCGTGAGATGGGACACACTGTGTCTCAGGACGTGGACTCTCTGTCAGCCAGACTCTCAGGCTCCGCCCCGTTCAGCCTGGACTCTGCCCTGCGTCTGTCCAAAGAGGCCAGCATCCTCTCTGACGTAAGAATCTATCCGGCATGTCCCATGGTGAAACGTGGCGATGTTTGACCTGTCGTACCTGTCTGACAGCTGGTGGACAACATGCCCCTCCCACAGTGGCAGCGCAGACAGCTGCAGAGCCAGCTGAGGGTGCTGCTGAGGACCAGTAACACCATCATTAGGAAACTGGAGACCAGAGAGGTGAGCTGCCACCTGGCCACACCCTTCACACACCTCTCATACACCTGGCCACACCCTTCACACACCTGGCCACACCCTTCACACACCTGGCCACACCTCTCATACTCTTGGCCAGTCCTGACACTCATCTCCCATCATCCCTCAGGCTGCAGACAAAGCTCAGGTTCTGCTGGAGAAGCACAGCAACAACGGACTGCTGGTAGATGCCGTGGAGACGGACTCTCTGTCGGTGGGTAGACCTGGTCTTGGAGGCTGCCTGACGGGGACCCTCAAAACCCGTCAGGACCCAGACAGGTGAACAGGTAGACTTAGGAAAACAAAGGTAGACTCCAGAAACCAAACAGGTGAACATGTAGACTCAGGTGGACCAGAATAATAATGAACTCTAAAAATGAACAATGATCATCAACAATATAAAAATCATAGATTACTGCTCTTCCAGATTATGGTTCTAAAATGAATTATTTTGTCTCAGCTTCTGATAGGGTTCAGCGTCTGATTCTGGTTCTGATGGTTCTGAAGGTTCAGGTTCTGGTTCTGTTCCAGGTTCTCATGAAGACAGTGAACCGGGTCAGCTCGGCCGCTCCTCTGAGTCATGTGATGCTTCTGGCTCACCAGAGGCATTCTGGGAAAGTCCTGTGCGCCTGTCAGGTTCCTAAGGTGAGACCTGTGACATCACGGGGGTGTGACCTCATTGGAGAGTCGATGTCGTCGTATTCGTGTGCTTTTTGCTGATTGGATGGAATTCCCCACAGGACTCACCAGCCCTTGCGGCTTCTGATTGGGCAGTGGCCTTGTGCCGTCAACTCGGGGGTGGTGCTGGGGGCTCGGCACTGGTCGCCCAGGGAACAGGAAGCAGCAATGACATCACAGAGGCTTTGAGGTTCGCCAAGGACTTCGCTGCTCAGAGAAGACGATGACATCACAGTGATATCACACTGGGGACTAAGCTCCACCCACTCTCACCGGTGGATGATTCACCTGGTCCTGGATTTCTGTGGTTTACGTTTCTTTGTTTTAAAAGAAATAAAGTCAGACATTTGTGTTTTTTAAAGCAGTTAAACTATGGAGTTAGATGCTATATCAATAAAGTTAAGTTGAATTGGTGAACACTGTGATCTACACATAAACGCTGAGTTGCAGGTGTTTTGTCATTCACAAATATAAATTTCCTGTTTGTAACGTGTGTTGTTTTTTACAAATATATATGTTTGTAAATCTATCATTTTACATTTGTAGAACTGAAACTTGTGTGTGTGAAGCGCGATTCAGCATTTGTGGATCTCCAATCATCCGTTGGTATTTTTGAGACATTATTTCCACAGATCCACAAACAGCTCAGGGTCGGCAAGATGGCGGATGAGCGAGTGCCCCAAATTTTGAACAAAAAAAGAACTTGCTAACTGTCAGACAGACCTATAATAGCATAGCGAGCTAAAAGAAAACGTGCACAAGCTACCAAGAAATTTAAATGGACTTCAGGAAGTTTTTATATCAATCATGCCAAGTGGGAAAACGGAGAAGTCTTCCTCAACTTCAAGAGACCACAACTACTCTGGGATGGAAATTTCAAGTAGCAGCAGTAGTAAAGGAGAACTTAGCCTGTCACTCCAATAGCATCCACCGTTAAAGATCAAACTCCCAGACGGAATTCCAAATGCTCCTCTGGTTGAAGCTCAGTGCCAAGAGTGAAAAGTTTGGTGAACAACGCTGAGAAAACTCCATGATGGTAGCTAATGTTACCAGACTCATGGAGATGAATGCTGCTGATATTGATGAATGCAAATTAAAGATTAAAAAAAAAATGTCTCATCTCGTCAAGAGAAATAAGAGCTGACAGAAAAAGTGATGGGAGTTGGAGAGATACAAAAGGCAACTGAACCTCAAGATATGGCTGGAAAGAAGGAGACAAACCCAAACAGCACCACAATGGTCTTCAGCAGTCCATACGGTTCACTTCCTCAGCAGAAGACAACCACAAACTCTTCCTACAGTTCACCATGAGACACCTTTGTGATGCCATCTGGAAGCTGTCCAAGCACTCTAAGGTCTGCCAAGAGATGAAGGTCCGGTTCGAATGAGACTTCTGCAAGCCTGGTAGAGGCTCGTGCAGCGGCGTGTCCGAAGATGTAGCGAGCCGTACCTCGAGGGAAGAAGGTGTACTAGAAAGGACAAGCGCTATAGCGATCGTAACACGGTCAACCTGCCAACATAAGAGTTTCAACTTTGGTCATTCATTCTTAGATACCTGAGTTATTCTCAGCCGGCCTTATCAGTTCTACAAGTTTCTTCAGTAGATAAGCATATTTAATTTTTCTTCTGATTCTACTCTTTCCTCCATCTTAATACCAGGGGTTTATGAGATTCTGTAAAAAGAAAGCATTTTCTTATTTTGTAAAAGTGAAAACACAACTCAATTTTCCTCAAGAATCCACTCTAAAGACATGGATGAAAAATTTTGGACAAATCAGGGGGGAGATAAAATCTTATTTTGTCATGGTCCAAACAGGTCGGCAGGTGTTGCCATACTTTACAGTTTACCTGGAAAAGTTCTAAGGGTCCCTGTGGTCACTGGATAATCTGTGTTCTTGAAGTTGACAGTCAATTTATTATCTTAGCAAATATATGCATATGTATATATATATATATATATATATATATATATACATACATACATACATATAACGATCACAAACGATCTGAAGTTGCAGCAATCAGAGACCCTTAAAGACTTTATCACCCTCATCCACACCATTAAACAGTTCAAGAAACAATGCATCATCTCTGGTCCACTTCCCTCCCCTCGGTTTGGAGACACAACAGCTTCACGTCTGGCTCAAAGCTTAGTGTACCTCCAACAATATTCCATATGTTCATAACTTTACAACCTTTTACAATAGACCAGGGGTCGGTAACCTTTCAACTCGATTTCCACAGAAAAGACAACACTGGGAGCCGCATATATATATATATATATATATGTGTGTGTGTGTGTGTGTGTGTTTGTATCTCTACACTTGTAAAATTGTGTGTTTCTGATGAAATCCATGCAGTTCATCCATGTTTCAGAAAATTTAATTTTATTTGTTAAATGAACACATTTTGAATTCTTACAACAACAAAAAAAAATCGCAGAGTTGAAGGTCTCTTTCAAATGAATTAGAAAGCTGAACTTAAATTATCCATCTAGCAGAACAGAAATGCTATGAGCCGTCATCCTTGAAATACTTATTCTGGTTTTAGTAGAGGTGACCCTTCAATATAATCTGAAGAGAGTTGGTTGTCAACTGTTAAGGCTTTGGAGAAATAAGTTTATGAAAATAGAAAAAATGCATGTTTTCACTTGTTCTCGATTAATATTATGAGATAGGCCTACTTTGGCAGAATATATCTCCAAAAAAAACTACAGTAGAATTAGTTTATGAAATATTTATTCTACTTGTAGTATATGTAGGCAAAAAAATAATATGTCTTTCATAAATACGTACTTTTAATAGGTATACATGTTACTTTTGCCTGCAAGGGCATCGCTTCTGCTCTGTTACCGTAATACACCATGTATGCGCGACCTTAAACTTTAAGAGCGCGCTATCGTCGGCTGCTTGACCGCACATTTACAAGTGTCGGCTCACTTGACCGCAGTCTTTGGGCTTTCGGAGCGTGTAGCGGAGCCTTGACCTGAATTTAAAAATACAATGGAAAAAAGAGCACTATTTCACTGAACAATGAAAATAAATATTCGCAAAATAACTGCCTGAATATTTATTTTACCTGGTAAATGAGACTTCTGCTCCTGAATCTCTGCGCACAGCGTCTCCAAATCAGAGCTGTCAGAAGTCACTTTTATCTTTACGCAGGACTGTAAGCTGCTGTCTGTGAGGCGTGAGCGGTGTTTTTTATTTTAATCTTTCGAGATCACAATAATCTTACAATTTACAACTACAATTAAACAAAGGAACAAACACAAATAAAATACTTTGTTCAGATATTGTGCAGCTTTGGTGTCGCTGGGCTTTCCGCGCATGCTGGCTGTTAAATCTGCCTGCTGACACGTCAGATCCTGTCAAACGTCGCGAATGCTGATCACCAAAATTGCACAAGGTCTGAAGAAATAAGTTAAAAACTTTGACTTAAGAAGAGATCATATACGTTTTGGGACAAATAATATACACTTCAATCGGAACATGAGGAAGAAAGAGCAGCTGGTTGCAGACCCCTGTTCTAGACAGTTTATCTCAGCAACAAAAAGTTGTTGGAGTGAGACTCTTATCTTTCATAAAACAGCAAACTCAGTGCTGATAAGGTCCGGTGATATCCGGTAACCTTTCCCGTCAAAAAGCAGTAAAATATGACTTGTCACCGTTAATCGTGATTTTAGACTAACCTAGGACTAACAGCAAACAAAAAATCCCAAACAGTGCGAATTAACCTGTTCAAAAATGGCTAATGCTCAAGTAAAAACGTCTTACTGTCAATCGTTATTGTCCGCTGATCCAGAGATCAGCTTCTCCACGAATTAAATCCTCCACAGGTGTCAGTCTGGCTGCTGACACAGGTCCTGAGGAAAATCCAGAAATCAACCAGATAGATCTAAAATCCAGGTGGATCAACAGGTTGACCAGGACATCCACCACGAACTGGTGGCCGAGCTGTTGTAGCAGTCATTTATATCTCCCGGTGTGTTTGTAAGAGTGAACGGGTGGAAAAACCAGTTTGATCAGCTCACCGGTGACAACTGGAGCTCAACGTTGCTTTCCAGTCAGCAGCAGTTTTGTGAACTCAACACCAATGAGCTCATCAGCAATGGTGCAGCAGTTTGTTGTCATGACCAGAAAAAAGACAAAGCAAACAAACAAAAACAATCCAGCTGCTGACTCTATGACCTTTATGTTTATTCACTTAGAAGGAATAATATATTACAGCATTAGCTGTATTCTAACTGTCAGCTGCATGTATAGAAGACCAGGTTGTAACTTTGAAACCTTTGGGGAGATGAAACATGTAAGTTCAACTCAGAAGGTCTTCTTCATCTGTGGAGATTTTAATATCTATCTGCCTTCCACCAGCATGAGAAGAATTCCTCAATGGGGTTTTAGGAAAGGGGAGTACGACAAAGATTGATAAAACCTTGGTACAGTGATGTACTGAAACATGATTACTTACAGTATATGTCATACAGTAATGCTGTCAACATTTACATACTGTTCTATAATGTCAAAAAGGTAATTACCTGTTCTCTTCTCTAAATCTTCAGATTATGGTGGACAGTGAATCTACTGATGTTTGGTTGTGTCCTTCGTCTGGCCTCCCTCGTACTCGTACCATGGACAAGAACATAGTCCATCACAGTAGCTCTGATTTCATCACAAACTCTTCCTCTCAGATTTCTATCCATTGTAGGGCCTCACAAACCAGTGCTCTCTGAACTGGTTGATATGTTCCCTCACATCATTAGCCACAAGTGTGATCAATTTTAGTGGGTTCAATGGTTTGCATCTTTCAAAGGTGCAAAATCCGTCCAATCCAGTTAGTACGTCTGCTGCAATGAATATGAAATTTGGGGTGTTCAGTTCTGCTGTGTTTGGAGGAGGACAGGGGTGTCACTAGGAATGAAAGATTCGGGGGGCTTAGCCCCTAGGGGTGTGGATAAAATTGCATGCCCAGAAAATTTTTCATCGCACCTACATTGGATTCACCAATGAATTCATTATTTGAAGAGCTTTTATCAGAACTTATTATCTGGCTCACAAGTCTAAAATAGTTCCTTAGGTGCTCGGGCTGTGTTTATAAAGAAAGATGTTTTCAATTGTATCCATCAATGCATTTGGTAAAATGAAATATTTTATAGGCTACAACACCTAGACATATATTGTTTCATAATTCACCTTTTTCTTGTTGCATGGTGCATTTCCAAATAAAGTTTTTATTTCTCCCTGCCACTGATATTTGTCTGACTGAAGACTAATGACATGAACAGGATGAGGTCCTTTATTTAAACAGTGAGGCTTACATCCTCAACTGTCTAGTTTTGTTCAGTGTTCAGTGTTAAATATAGCTCAACCTGCCTAACTATCATAAACCTTTAACTAAAACATTTCGGAGGAAATTTTCAGTGTTAGTGTCCCTTTAAATCAGCACTGACATCAAAAAGTGGAATAACTGATGTGGAAAGCAGCTGGTTTATGTCAGAAAGTCAGGATTTAGGAAACATTTGAAAAAGATTTTACAGCAGAAGGTCACTAATTTTTATCAAAACTCAAAACTTTTTTCATGAAAAAGAATTGTCATTTTAGGACAAAAAAAAAAGAAGCTATATTCAGGCCATTGTATTGCTGTGCATTGCTTGTCTGCAGCCTGTTGCAGCCAAGTTCTAAAGTTGGGAGTCTACAACTCGCTGACTCAGAACTTGACTCCAGTTATTGATTTCAGTGAATTCTAAGTTAAATATTGTTATAAATGGCCTAAGTAGGCTACTTAAATATATTTGTGCTCATTAATGGTGGTCCGCCTTGTCCTTTTTCTCTTTTGTTAATCAATAAATTACTCAAAAATGTCTTTTGAGTATATTCTTTTACCCATTCAGAAAAATGTAACTTTCAAAATCTCAACAAAAAAAGATTGTATTTCATTATTGTTATTTTATTTTATTCATACCCGTTGGGGTGACTCAAATGACTCGGACCACATCACTGAGTGACTCGGATTAACCCGAGTCCATGAAGTGAACCAGATTTACCACCACTACTTTGACACCTCAAGCAGCTTCTCCTTGTGTGAAGCTGAATTGTTGAACGATGCACAGTGACATCATCTGCAGCGAGATTCGTGTGATCTGTGTCTTCGACTGCTCTCATCATCCTTCGCGTTTGCCTTCATGGTATTTTTCTTTGCCTGCTGCTTCTGGTCGAAACATGAATTGTGTTTGTGGTCTTCTACTTTCTCACTATGCTCCTCACAGGGGAATCGGACAGCTGAGAGAAAGCTCTCTGAGCTTTTTGTAGGCTTCCCCCTGAGCCATGATGTTGAACAATCTTTTCTTTCAGGTCATTTAAGAGGTGTTTTGAGACTCTGGCAGCTTCGTCATCATCGTCACTACGACAGGAAACCTCTTCCTCACTTGCACTGTAACTTCAGCAGCACTTACATGTCAGACCAACAGAACAATAACCTCTCAGATTTATCACAACTCTCAGTTTCTTACACTTAAAGGACCAAGAGTGCTAATTTTGTGTATTTTTTTCTCCATTGTTTCTCTTATTACTTCTATTTTTGTGTGTCTGGCTGTCTGCCGGCTGCCATGTTCCTGACCGAGTGAGCAGCTCAAATCCTCGAACTGCAAAGAGAAATGATCCTTGCAGTCAGGTTGTCTTTTCCAAGATCTGGCAGATGACCCTTCCCCTGGAGGGGACGTGTTATGGTGTTTAGGAAGAGGCATACAGGTGCAGGAGATAATAGCTCAGCCATTCAGCCATAACTACAGACTCCAAACGAGGCCTTCCCTCCGCCTCCCCTGTGAGGACCTCCGAGTGTAAAGGTATGAATTTAAATCAGGAGGTTGTTTAGCAACCAAATACAAGCTCAGTTGAGCTCTTCTGCATGGACAAAGTCTTAGGAGAGGAGTTCTGCAAGAACTCTGCATATCTTTTAAAGCAGCTCCTGCATCACCTGAAATGATCAGCAGATGTCAAACATCCCTGGATTTTCTGTCTGCGTTTGAGTCGCGACAAAGTACACTTAAAATCAAGAGGGTTGATGAATCACTGGTCAAAACCCCAAACAGAAGGTGACTCTAGGACTTCAACCATACCTGCTTCTGTGTCTTCATGAAGTGGAGACCATTCCGCAACATTTTCGGATTTTAAATGGCCAATGAGACACTCGCACCACATTTCGTCTGCATGTGAGAGACACATCAGCACCGAAGCTTATGCAGTTCGTCAGTATGTAATTAGGTCTTGCTGCGTATGAACTGTTGCATCACCTCAGCATTGTTCTAGCTTCATACCTTTTCTGCCAAAACCTTAATATATTATTCATTCTTCAAGTTCTCAGGGCTTTCTTGAGGTTTTTCACAGCTGCAAAATCACACAGAGATCCTGTGAAACGGGCCAGCAAGAAGGAGTCGCTTTTCTTCCCTGCTGAACTTGAACTTTGATTTAAAGGCCAAACAAGAATCGACGTGAAACACAACAAAAACAAACCAGAGACGAGCCACTTTCCCCTCACGGCCAAAGGTCATCAGAACTTCAGGAAAACTCAGTGGTGGTTTTAAAGATCAGAGATTCCGAGATGATGCAAAGCAGGAATACAAATGCAGTCAAAGGCGTTGATGATATTTCTCTTGTGAAATATTGGATTTTAAATCCTAAATCTGTGTTTGTTTTGCAACACACACATATTTGAAAGGCTCTTGTCTTCAGAGCAAAGAATACCTCAATCTCAGCAAACAAGAAAAAAGTCATTTGCTCTCTTGCTAATCGCTGTGCATGCTAAACTCTGCAGACTTGCTCAACATGTGCGCCATAAAAACCAGTCGCTAGTAGCAGAGACTGGGCGCCGCTGAACAGTGATGGATGTAGCTCCATCATTAGTTTGATGACGGTCTGTACTGCTCACGCTCCTGTGGAGGCATTTTTGGAGGATGTTGTTGTTGGGCCTCAATTCTGAAAGTCTGCGTAGAATCCCAACTGAACGTGAACGTGCACCAGAGAGTCGCAACACTCGCCGCCAATTGTCCCTTCATGAATTAATAGCCACCAAATCTACGTTAAAAGTTTTCACATAACAACCTTCATCATGTTCAGGCATAAATAGTCGATATATATTGATGCATATTTAAACTAGCAGGAGACTGGGTACTGCCTCCTGCAGGGTACCACAGGTTGGCTTTAAATAGGTAGGTTGGGTACTCATAGCAGCCCTGAGGAACTGCTGGATGGGGGGTTGGCGTTGTTGACTCGCTGATTGGAAATGCTTTGGGCAAGAGATGATGCCATTCAGCTACCCAGTGTTGCCTTCACGTATTGCACGTTCTCATGCAACCAGCTCCAGAACCGAAGGTGAAGACAAGACAGCTGAAAGGACAGAGGAGGAGGTCGGCTCCGTTAAAATTCCAGCCTTCCAGTTTTACCCGGAACCACTGCCAGTGGAGACCAGTGGAAACAGATGTTGGTGTCATCTGCAAACTTCAGAAGCTTCATAAATGGGGTACAGTCATTGGAGTGAGGGGATGAGTACTGGGGAGGGGACCAACCTCGGTGGTCCACATGTTACATCTTACTCTCCCCAGACTGACCTGCTACCTCCTGTCGCTCAGGAAGCTGGTGATTCTTCTGGTGGAGGATTCCTGTCATGTCCTTTAGGTGATTCAGCACCCGTCTCTCATAGGACTTCATGGCAACAGACATGACATTTAGGGAACCAAGCGACCGCTGTCAGATCCCCAGATCTATGACTGGAATGAAAAGTTCAATTCTCAAAACTGTGCACACAAAAAGGAAGAAAACAAGAAACAAAAGCTATGCTGAATCATAAACTTGAATGTGAGCCAACTTCCTGGAAACAGCTTGATGTCTCGTTGGCTTGAAGAGTGAAAAAAAATAAAAATAATAATCTTTTTGAGCACCTTGGGTGTTTTTAAGATTCAGCCTCAGAAACTCTGGTCAAAAACACTTGTAAAGCTTTAGTTAAAAAATAAAGCAGCACGCTGAGATTGGATCAAAAACACCCAGAGAACAGCTTTGTACAAGAAAAAAATGCATTTATGAAGCCAAAGATGAGCAGACTGACTGAGGAACTCAGGTCTCTCTGTTAGGACCTGGATTCCACCCAGTTCTGCCCTCTGCTCTCTTTTTTTAATCTTTATCTTACATTCAGCAATAAACAGTAATAAAGCAAAACCAAGAGGACAGTCATGTCCCACCTGTAGGCCGTATCTGCCCACTCGTGCTTCAGTCGTCCTTCAGTCGTCCTTCAGTCGTGCTTCAGTTGTCCTTCAGTCGTGCTTCAGTCGTCCTTCAGTCGTGCTTCAGTCGTCCTTCAGTCGTGCTTCAGTTGTCCTTCAGTCGTCCTTCAGTCGTGCTTCAGTCGTCCTTCAGTCGTGCTTCAGTTGTCCTTCAGTCGTCCTTCAGTCGTG